>PVJO010001186.1:0-128810 GCA_004026905.1 Hystrix cristata
GCCATAAAAAAGCACAATATCATTTTAATAATACTATGGAAAACTCAAGGCCTCAGTCTAATCACGAGAAAATATCTGAAAAACCTACGTTGAGGGAGATTCTATAAGCTAATTGACAAGTAGTCTTTGAACGTGTCAAGGGGCTGGGGATTTAGCTCAGTGGTCAGAGTGCTCGCCTAGGAAGCACAAGGCCCTGAGTTCTCGAGCCCCAGCACCAAAAAAAAAAGTCAAGGCCATGAAAGACAAAAGAAGGCTGAGAAAGGGTCAAAGATAGGTGAAGGCTAAGAAAATATGACAGCTAAATGAAATCTGGGATTCTGGACTGAATACTGGACTAGAAAAAAGACTTTAATTGGAGAATCAGAGAATTTCTTATATGACCTACAGATCAGATAATAGTATTGTATCTGTATGCAATTTCTGAGTGTTCACAATTATTCTATGCACATGTAAGTTTATGACTTATTCAGTTAAAGGAAGATCATTTGGTACTTTTTTATCTTCTCTGTAATCTAAAATTATTTTAAAATAAAAAGTAAAAAAATGTTTGGTAGAACTTGGGTTTCTTAGGGTAGAATACTAAACTGTTATAAAAGGGAGCACAAAGAATACAGCTGTTTAAAAACTAAAGTTTTTGTCACCTGCAGAAGGGTTCTGAGGTATAGGACCAGGTTGGCAGGACTGCTGTCTTCCACACAGTCACTCAGGTCTCTAGCTTCCCCAACTGTGGACGTCACCACGGTGGCCACAGGGTTTTGCTGTCCCCAGAATGGTGGATGCCGAGTTCCCACAGGTACCTTAATGCTGGGTGCAGAGCTCTGTCTATATCTACGTATAAAGCTTGCTGACACAGTTGTTAAAGTATTGCATAACTTTTTAATTCAGGACATGCTCGATCGGTTACTGAAAGAGGTATAATAATTCATTGTGACTCTGGATTTCTCCTTATAATTCCGACAATTTTTGATTTCCGTGCTTTGAGACCATATTACTAAATGCTGGTATAAACACTATCCTATTTTTATACCAGCTTCAGGATTTTCGTATATCCCCAGTTAACTGTTCCTTTATCATTGTGACATTCTATTCTTAATTACGGATTTTTTTTGCCTTGAAGTTTGTTTCATCTGACATGAATATAGCTACATATTCTTTTCTCCTTGTTGCTTGTGTTTGCTTGCCATATATCTTCCATCTCTTTATTTTTGATATTTCTGTATAATTATGTTTTTTATGTATATCATGCAAATAGGCCAAGGATGGGTTTTATCAACTATTCTCCTATTTAATGATCTGTGCTTTTTGGTTTAGACCATATACAACAGTTCAGATACTTCTCTATTTCTGTCATATGATTTTGTATTTTCTACATACCCTGCTCTTGCGTGGCTTAATTTTTCCTCTTTCTTGCCTTCTATTTAATTAATCGTATTTTTATACCCTTTTACCTTTCCTATTAGTTTGGAAATTAAACATTCTGTTTCTGTTTTGTCGGTAGTACCTTTTAAATTATCAATATATATACATAACAAAGTTTGAAATAACCAGTTTCCCCTCCTTTCTCCCCAAAATATTGTTATTCATCACTATTATTTGTCAACACTTATTTAAGTTTACCCACATAGTTACCAACTTCTTTGCTCACAATTACTTTCAGTTAGGTTGCATTTTTTCTTTTCCTTTCTTTTCTCCAGTGCTGGGATCAAAGCAAGGTCCTCATGCATGTTAGTCACCATTCTACAACTGAGCTATATTCCCAGCCCCATTTCCTCATTTCCTTCTTCTTGAACTATGTCTGTCAGTATTTATTCTCTGAAAGTGGTAAATCCTTTAAATATTGGACTAAAAACGTCCTTGGTTTACCCTTATTCTCAAGTGGAAATTACATTTATGATTCTAAGTTGATACACTCAGATTTTGAACATACGATTACACTGTCTTCTGGCTTCTGTTTTTATTGGAATGTTGGCTATAATTCTAGCTTGTATTCCTGTTTAGGTAATCTGCCTTTTTTTCCATCTGATTTCTGTTAGGACTTTTTCTTTGGAATTCTGAAATTTCAGTAAGATTTGTCTGAAAGTTGTATTATTTGTACTTATCTTCTTCTGGAATCACCACACTTCCTGACATGGAGGGTTAATATCTTTCACCAATTCTAGAAATACCGAAGTTAATTCTTTCTCTAGTGTGTAGCTCTTTTTCCTCTGAGAACTCTTGGTAGACATCATTTATGTATTCCTATTCTAGTCTCCATGTTATTTAACATCACCTGCGTATTTTTCTATCTCTTTATACCTCATCGTGCTTCATTCTTGGAAATATTTTCCAACTTATCTTCTACTTGATTATTTCTCTGTTAAACTCTTTCTACCCTGCTATTTTAACTATCCACTTATTTTTTCCAGTGACTGTATTTTTCTAAAAATTCTGTTATTCTTTCAAATTTTCCAATTATTCTCTCATGATACTTTAGTCTTACAGTTTTAAATCCTTTTATTAAGTATTTAGTCACTTAAATGTGTATACTTCATACCCTCTTTCATATAACATTTTTCAGTTTTCTAAAGTCCTTAGAGGTGGATATGATTTTTGTTGTCTCCACTAGACAAATCTTTTAGATTCTGAGTTGGAAGCACTTTTGCATTCATCCCTGTGGGGAGTCCTAGCTATATCCCCAGTTGTACAAGTTTCTTATGAAGTAATTTTGGTTTTGCTGCTATTGGACCATGTGAGTAGTATAAACCCAAAGACTAAACTTTAGGTGAAGCACAGCACTGTGGTTATGAATTTGGGGGATAGAAACTCTTTTCATCCACTCAAAAAAGGACATCCTTCCTATTATCTTTCAAACCAGTGCACAGATTGTTCACGTCGGCTCTTTCACTGAGAGGGCAGCACAGAGCATCTGGATCAAAGGAAGGTTTGGCTCATTCACAGCTCTTTAACACCAGTTCCTGCCATTATGTCTTACTGCCAACTGTGGATTCAAATCCAAAGTCCTGGGACACGGAGATGGGCCACCTCTGTGTTCTCCTGTAATCCCAAGAACAAGAAATCATCATGCTGTAGTTTTGCTCTCTCTGTTTCTAGAATGAGGGAATTTCCTCTCTTTCTTGCAAAGCCAGCTAACCTTTCAAAGGAATCTTTGCTATATTTTGTCAATAATTTCTGAGTATTTGCAGAAGGATTTGAGATTATCTAGTTTTACATATTTTTAGAACAAATATGCTTATTGAAACACACATGTTTCTTCTCTGCCGCCACATCCTCCAATTCCTTTCAGTTCCCAGCTATGACAATCTGGCTTTTGCCCTCTTTTTCTAAAGCAACGCATTCTAATCATACCAAACCTCACTCACCAAGCTGATCCTTCTGCCCGACTGTACCTGCACCTCCCTTCACCTGTTTACGCAATTCCCTGAACATACAGAGGGTGTCTCACCTTCTGTGGGGAGCCTTCCCTTTGAACCTCTGCAGTCCCACGATCTGGTGCTTATTCCTATAACCTTTAGTGCATTATAATGCATGTATCTTTTAATCTCTTTCTTATTGCCAGATTCCTATGGTCTTACTTGCTGGATGCCTGTAGTTATCTGACACACAGTAGGTGTTTAAGACATCAGTTAACTAAACAATAAACACAGAACACTTCCTTCATTACTGCCTTTAAAAAGTTAGCAGACCCCCAGGATACAGGAAAACTTCTAGTTTCCTGAAAAACATTTATGCAAAACTATCATGTAGGGAAGAAGAAAGTAGATGGAGTCCAGAAGGTTGCATTCTAGGGACAGATGACGTGTGTGCTCCCGCCCCTCCAAGTGGGCAGCCTGAGATAAGAAAGTTACAAAATCTGATTAAATGGAATAGTCAAATCCCTCAAATGACTTACCATAAAATATAGTACAAAGCCTGGCTCTACTATTCAAGGTGGTCCAAATCTGGTATCTAGTCTTCTTTTCTAGTATTATCTTCTGCTAAACAAACTCTCACCCTAAATTATTGTGCATCTCATGTTATTATACTACCACCCCAGCCCTCAAGTCACGTGTTATACAAAGTCTCAGAAAAAGATATTTTGTCCAAGCAAACTGTTTAGTTTTTTTACTATTGGCTCAGTTTATGCCTTTCAGGTATAGACTGAAGGAAATAAAACGCATTTAATTTTATTACTCTTGGCGGTAATAAAATCCTCTGCCCCGCTCTCCTAGCAACCGTGAACTTTATATTAGAGCTGGCTCACAATGTGAGCCGTCCTCCTGCACCCACACCACAGCTCAGCTCCGAAGGAGCGATGATCCCAAAGGGAGAGGAGGCTGATACATCAGGTCTATGGAGATGCCAAGCAGCAGAGTCCTCTCTGCTTCTCCTCCACTGCCCACAAAGTCAAGCGCGTTGGTGATCTGTGAGAGCCTGGAGTAACTCTGCTCCCGAGCTATCGCTTTTCCCAGTGAGATTTGCTGTTCTGTTAAAAAAGATTTGGGGTGAACTGATTACTTCAGAATAAGTATGTAATTATTTTCGTGGTCAGCTGAGACAAGTTCACATAGGGAACAAGAGCAGATGTTGCCCAAAAAAGAATCCAGTTTGGCAGATGCAAAAACATGGCAGGGAGAGACCTTATTCTGCTAACTGCATAATTGCAAACAGCTGCTGGTCTGCATTAAGCTCCAACTACGAAAATGTCCCAGTGGGAAGGACTATCCATATTCTGCTGGCCCCACCTCGTTCTGGTGCAAATGAGGGAGGAAACTGAGACCAGAGAGGAGGCAAGGCTAGAACCCTCGTCTGCCTCTTCAACTCAGGATTTCTTTTTCTGAAAAATGCAGAAAATGTGGTTAGCCCAAGAATTGTTTTCTTTGGATTTTTCTGTATCAAAGGTACACGTTTCAATAAAATTCTCAAATAGTCTTAAGCTACTGAGGAGCCAGTGAACTCCAATAAGTGATTGACATCCTGGAGTGCTTTTGTCCCCAGCATGAACAACACGTGAATGTGGACAGCTGAGCTCAAAGCACTGAATACTGAGGACCAGCCACTGAATACTGGGCACTGAGTACTGAGTATTAAGCACAACACCCCCCACCCTATGCTCCAGAGATCACTGACCTCCATGGGGAAAGAAACCGTTAGTCAGTTTTCTATACATTGAAAAAAATACGCTGAATACATTTTCAGTTCATGGCAATCTCCATTGTGACAATAGTATTCTGAACTTATTTCACGCCTCTGGGCTATTCCAAAAAGAGCTCTGTTCCTTTCAGCTCCCCTCCAGATTTGCCTCTCAGAGAAAAGAGCAGACTTCAACAACAGTCCCTGCAAGAACTTATCTGCCTTCGTCTCCATGATACCTTCCCATCTGGTCCCCACTACAGCTACTTCCTCTGGCTTCCCAGAGTATTTCGGAAGCCTCTATTCTAACTCGGCAGCCCACATAGTCAAGGAGCAGTGCTCCCGGTCTGCTCCCTGACGCCTCTGCCGTCCAGGTGGGAGGGACTGAGTCACAGCACTCTGCACCCTCACGGAGCCCGCACATTGCCCAAGACAAGCAACATGCTGCACCAAAAGAGGGCTGAGGACAAAGGGGTAGGCGAGCATGTGAGCGAGTCACCATCCTTGTCTGTCCCGCTCTCCTGGCCCTGATTGCCAGCTTTTCCTCCTGGGCCCGGCCTCCTGCACATCCCAACACCTTCTTCCCAGGACCTGAATGCCATGGTCTCATGAGCACACCCTGCTTTGGGAGCATCTAAGCTGTATTCTGGATACTCATTCCTTTTTCTTTCTTTCTTTCTTTCTTTCTTTTTTTTTTTTTTTGGTGCTGGGGCTCGAACTCAGGGCTTTGCACTTGCTAGGCAAGCACGCTACCGCTTGAGCTATATCCCCAGCCCACTCATTCCCTTTTCAACTTCGGCTGTGACCCCAACCTGCTGGAGATTTCAGAAATTATTTGCACAGACGATGAGAAAAAATAATCATCCTCATGCTCCATCCCGCTGTGAATGTTTCCAGACTCATATGGTTGTGGATCCTTTAGAAAATTCTTTGAAATTCAAGTCTAGGGGTTCCAGAAAGTTCTTAGAAAGCAAATTCTGGGGTCAGCAGTCCCTCACAGCAGAAGGGAACAATGGTTTTGCATAAGTGCCAACTCAGAAAAAACTGAAACATTTAAAGACTGCATTTTTCTCACCTAGAGGGAAGTATGTATTCATACAATTTAGATATTATCTGCTTTATTAATTTGAAGAATGTCCAGAAAGAAATCGCCATTGTTTTTCTGCCACACACACCTACACACAAAGTTCCTATTTGGACATATCTGAGGGGTGACGCCACAGACTCAGCCTCCTCACTTCCTGTAGCCTTTTCCAGACATGTGAGGAGGAGCCGTGTGCAGCCCGTCTCTGGGCAGCTCGGCCCTGCCGTGGATGCCTGTGAACCTGCCGGCCTGCGCTGGGCTCTCTGATCCAGCTGCTACTTATCCCACGCACACCAGGAGCTGGACACAAGAATTTTTCTGAAAGCAAAATCCTACAGTCATTTTGGCAGGCTTTTAAAAAACAATAAATTAGAAACAGGTTGTTAGGAATGAAGCTGAACACCCACTTCACTTGATTAACCTGTCACCACCAAATTCTCTCAGAACTACAGGCCTGAGGGTTCGAGGCCCAGGACTCTCCTTTTTTTTACACAGCCTCCACCGTGGGTAGGCACAGCCCACTGACAGAGCAACCGCTGCAAGCCCTGCTCATGTTTTGGTTCACAAAAAAACAGGCTACTTTTATAGACTTTAAATTGATTATTGGTTCTAGTGATAACCAAGTCATAAACATTTAAAAACACCAATTATTCTTTCTTTCTCCTTCCCTCCTACACACACGCACACACACACACACACACACACACACACACACATTCTGTCCTGCTATCTGAGGAAGCACTAGAATTAAGAACAATTTTCTAGCCAGATGTGGTGACGAATACCTATCTAGCTACTCAGGAGGCTGAGGCAGGAGGATCATAAGTTTGAGGCCAGTCTGGGCAACTTACCAAGACCTTATCTCAAAATAAATACAAAGTGATGGGGATATAGCTCTGTGGTAGGGCCCTTGGCTGGCATTCATGAGGCCCTGGGTTCAATCCTGAGTGGTGGGATTGAAAAAGAAAGTGGGGATTAGTGCAGGGAAGAAGGCGATTACTGATTTTAGGAGTATAGTCTTTTAGTGAAACCCCCATCTGTTATTGAGATGGGATAGTAAGGCCCTTCCTCCTCTAAATACCACTCTGCCGCATGCGCATTGGGCTTACTCTTTACCATTGCCCTTATCTAATGGGCACACTCTTATTGGCACAATACCATATGCAATAAATACAACACCATTAAAATGTTATTCTCCTCTCTCCCTGCCACTTCTATGACACTACAGGATCCTCCATAAGGCTTCTGCCTCTGCTCCTGCCTCTGGCTGTCCCCCCAGGGCTACATTTCCACTCTAATCCATCCACGAGCCACTAGAAGTCCAGAAGAAAGCAGAATTCAAATACCCACTGCCGTGGGATTAGAAGGTAACTGGCGTCTCCTGCTCCCAAGAGCTGCCTGTAAATGTAAGATCAGGAAGTAAATTTAATGACCAAAAAAGAATCACCTTACCCTTTTCTCCTTCACTGTGCTTTTTAATCATCCCAGTCCTGTGTCTATGATAAGTTCTCAATACATATTTCTGGCTCGGGCTGCTAATATCGGAATCTTGAGAGAGAAAATAAATCAGGCTGTTCCTGTAGCTCTGCTTGATTAGCTGCAAATATGGCTAATTAGTGAATGACTCAGATGGAGCCAGAGGTGAGAGCACCATGAATTTAGATCTGAAATGTTTTCACAAACAAGAGTTGGATGTCTTGGTCCCACTTTGATGCCACAGTACATTTGCCAGTAGCTGTGATCTTCCCATCGTTGCATCAGTGTCACAGATGATTTGAATTACACTCAACAAAGTGCTTCAGAGAACCTGTGGATCAACAGTTCAGAGAAGGAATTAAAGTCAGGTTGCCCATAAGTCACATCCTGAGCTTCAAGGTGATCAAAGAGAGACAGGAGGAAGCTGCAGTGGGCGATGACTACTGCATGGAGTGGTTCTAACAGGGGCCGTGGCAGAGTCCTTCCTGCACCCTTGTGGAGGAGCCCCTCCCGTGAAGGTAGAAACTGTCTTTTCAGTGCCTCTGTGTGTCCATCTGTGGTGTCCATTGCCCACGCAGAGAAGCACTCTCAGCACTGGGTTAATCCCCACACTGTCAGCTCCAGGATCTCACACTCACTGGCCTCAGGCCCAGCTGCTGAGCCACTATGACCTTTCCACCATGTATCAGCCTCTTGAATAACAACTATGAGACATGGTCACAGCTTCCATTTTAATTGGGAAAACAAGGTTAATCCATGAAATTTCTGAGAGCTAAACATAATATTTAATGAATTGCTAAACACGGCCAGAGTCAGCTAGCCGTAGGGATCAGAGGAGATGACAGTAAGTAGGAACCTGGAGACTCGGTTCACTTGTGCTTCGGAGACTCTGCAAGTGCAGTTCCCTCTGCTGCCACATTTGTCCCCTCTCTTCACCTAATTAACTCCCGTCCCTCCGCAGCAGTTGACTTCAGTGTCACTTCCTTAAGGAACTTCCTCTGGCCTCCACTGAGTTCGTTCTTCTGCAGACTTTGGCACAACTTGTGGTACTGCTTGGTTTTGTGTTCACTATTTACCACCTCTCCAGCTGCTGGACTGTAAACTCCCTGGAGGCAAAGATGCATCTGTTTTGTTCATTGCTGAGCTTCAGACCCTTAGCACATAGTAGGTGCTCAAGTGAGATCTATTACTTGGTGAAAGTGACAGAGTGTGAGCTGATGAAGAACAGAAGTGTAGGATCTGGACAACAGATCCAAGAGAAGGCCAGGTCCCTCAGATGAGCACCAGTATGAGCAGACATACACTCTGGCACAATTGGACTCAAGGATGAGCAGCGAGCAGAAGTGCCCAGGAAGGTGGAAAGGACAGCAATGAAAGGCTGGATTTGAAAGGGGACTTTGAGACAGGTCAGTGGATGAATGAAGGAGAAAACAAAGCACCGTGAATGCTCTTGATAAATACAATTTCCTAGAGAAAGTGGTACCGGTCAATTAATTTGCTGTCTTGCTTGATGAGGAAGCATCTAGAAGCAGAGGACCCAGACAATGTGGCCTGGCCCAGGGAAAGGAAGAAGTCCCAAATCTAGTAAAGACCTCCATGGTAAACACCACTTGGAAAGGAAGTAGATGCACCACTATGAAAATGAATAGAGCTAGAGACTTAGAAATGGCAGATAAAGGAAAAATAGGAGAGGGCTCCCAAGCGACAGGCAGCATAAACAGGGACCAAGAGAGTAAGTAGTTCAGAGGGGGAAACTAAAGAGAGGGGAATGAGTTCAATCAATGAAAGTCAGTGTGTGTATTAGTTCTCTAGTGCTGTATAACAAATTATCCTACAATCCAGCATCTTAAAACAACACCCACTTAGTATCTCACAATTTCTATGGGTCAGGAGTTGGGCATAACTGATGTCTTCGGCTTCAGGGTCTTCACCAAATGTGATCAAGACATGAGACAGCACTTTGTGCTCACCTGAAGGCTTGACTAGGGATGAGTCCAGTTCCATGTCCACTCTGTGACTACTGGAAGTCTCATGGGATGCTGCACAGTGGGCCTTTGCAAGTCTCTCCAGCATGGCAT
Source organism: Hystrix cristata (assembly GCA_004026905.1). Lineage (NCBI taxonomy): Eukaryota > Metazoa > Chordata > Mammalia > Rodentia > Hystricidae > Hystrix > Hystrix cristata. The sequence continues at coordinate 9,748 of PVJO010001186.1, forward strand.
CTTGCTTCATCACAACATGCGAGCCAAGAAGGCAATAGAAAATCTGCTGGCAAGGTGAAAGTCACAGCCCCTTGTGACTTAATCATAAAAGCAACATCCCACAACATTGCTATGTGACATTAATTAGAAGCAAGTTACTCAAGGTGAGTACAATCATACAAAGTGTTATAGTTTGGGTTTTAAATGTTCCCAACCTGATCAAGTGTTAAAGTCTTGGTCACCAGCCTGTGGTGTTACCAGGAGTTGATGGGACCTTGTGGATGTGGGGCCTAATGAAAAGACATTAGGGGACAGGGGGCATCCCCTGGAAGTGGATATTAGGACCTGGCCCTTTCTTCTCTCTTCAATTCCTCATGCTGCCTGGAGTGGAACAGCTTAGCTCTACCACATGCCCCTCGCCATGACGTTCTGCCTCACCATAGGCCAAAACCAACAGAGCCGGCTGACCTAGACTAAAACCTCTGAAACATGAGCCAAAATGAACTTTTCCTCCTTTTAAGTAGATTGTCTCAGGTATTTTGTGACAGGGACAGAAAGCTGACTTCACACTGATACGAAGAAGCAGTGGTGTCCATCTTAGAGGCTGCCTGCCACAGCATATTTGGAAATGTGAAACTGAAGTTTGGGAGCAAGGAAGGCATCCTCTACATGTAGATGAAGGTGAAGACTATCAAAGGAAAAGGTAGTATACACACACATACACAAAGACATTGGGCAGTAGAGAAAACTACAGAATGGAGGAAAGGAGAGCCTAGAAGATGATTTCAACAAATCCAGTCCAAGACCACCACTTTCTTCAAAACCAAGAAGAAAATCCTCCCCACCAGGGAGCCCTGTTAGACTGGCTCAGCCCCACCTTCTCAGTCACTGGCTCAAAAGAGACCAAGAGTCTATTATGGACTAAATGGTGCGGGGACTAACAGTGTCTCTAAAAAACTTACAACTTGGGGAGTTAGGACAAACTTATAAATAACTTCTTTTAAGATGGAAAGCAGGGGGCTGGGGATTTAGCTCAGTGATTAGAGTGCTTGCCTTGTAAGCACAAGGGCCTGAGTTCGATCCCCGGCACCACCAAAAAAAAAAAAAAAAAAAAAGATGGAAAGCAATAATGACATTAGAATGGCACTTGGAAGAGACAAGAGTCACAGAATTTCAGAGAGGGGAGGCCGCTTCGCCTGGGAGATTGGACAGATGTGGCAGGAAGCCAGTCTCTGCTCTTACCAAGGTGTGCCCTTGGGCTGGGGTCCCAGCAAATTTGATGTGGCTCTGGTCTGTCCTCCCCAGCTATGGGTGATAGCAGAGCCCACACGTGTTAGACCCTCCCTGCTCTCCTGGAGCCCCAGTGGGGTCCTGCACTTAGCAGGTTTGTGAAGCTGCCAGTTGACAGCAAAATTTCCTTGATGGAAGGACTGCTTTCTTCCCCCTGTCTGGCCAAGTGATTGATTTCTTTTGGGGAATCGTTTCTGTATTCGGTTTTTAGATTGTGTCCACAAAATCTCCTCAGGGGCAAATCTTTCCAAATGAAACCAGATAAGACCAAACAAAACCACAGCAGCTTTTACAGCTCTCCCTAGAGGTCAGCCACATCACAAGCCAGAGCTCAGATTCCATTTGTAAATCTAGAAGGAAAGTTCCTGAGAGCGCAAGCTGCCCACCTGTTTTTCCTGCCTCTCTGGCTGCCCTACTTGAGTTCTACTGTGCTTTGATGAAAATGGTTCCTGGAAATAGATATAAGAAGGAGGAAAGCTGGACAAAAGGAAAATAACCTCTCAGGATCAAATTTCTTCTGAGAAAGAGTTTCCTGTGGACAGACACACTGAGGCTGGCATTGAGGTGAGCAGCCCTGAGGACCCTACAGAGGGCAAAGGACAGAGGAGCAGTTTGCTTTAAGCTCCAGCCAATTTGGAAGGACACAGCAAAGTGACTGTCCCCAGCACAAGCAGCCTCTGACCCAATCGTTTAATGACCTCCTCACTGAGTGCAGCCTGGAGGGACACTAATAAGAAGTGGCAAGTTGCCAGCATCCCATTCATCAGCTCATTAATATTTTTCCTGGGCTCTTTGGGCAACAGTTTCACTCCTAATACATCGCAAAAATCACCACTGGGATTTCTTTACCCTTTTTGTCATTTCATGAGAATAGAGGCAGAATTCACATTGGAGAGTCTGGAACTCATCCTGGAAACTGGCAGTTAATTTTCTCCTTTCCCCTAATATGTAGGGGCCTCGTCCATCAAAACTACCTCCACGAGGATAGCAGCTAGTCTTGCTGGTTTATGGTATACAGTATCTGGGTTTTGCACCTCAAAGTGAGGTTCTCAGCCCAACAGTAACAGCATGAACAGAAACTCATTTAAAATGACCCAGATGCTTTTTTAAAATGCAGGCTCTAGGGCCAACAGTACAGCTCAGTAGTAGAGCACTTAGCATGTGCAAGGCCCCGGGTTCAGTCCCCAGCTCTGATAGATGAGAGATGGGTAGGTAGGTAGGTAGATAGATAGATAGATAGATAGATAGATAGATAGATAGATATAGACAGACAGACAGACAGACAGATGCACGAATGCCTGGATGGATAGATGGATGCCTGGATGGATGCCTGGGATGTGGGTCCCATCCCAGGTCCACAGAGTCCAAGTCTGGCTTGTAGCAAGACCCTCTAGGTGATTTGTATGCACCTTAAGAAGCATCACTCTGATTCATTCATAAGAATTGATCCGGGGGAAATAAAGGCAGAGGCAGCTGTGTTTTCTGAAACATCACTTACAAAGACAATAACTGGAAACAAACCAAATGCGTTGAAGCAATATTTATTGAATGCCTACTGTCTTAGTTACTTTTCTCTCGTTGCTGCGACAAAATACCCGACACCCAAAGTTAGGGGAAGAAAGGTTTATTTGGCTCACAGTTTGTAGAGGTTTCAGTCCACAATCATCTGGGTCCGAGGCAGAGTGGCATGTCAGACAGGCAGAAGTCAGCAAGGTAAGCAAGGGATGCAAGCAAGCAGCTAACCAGCTTCTTCCTGTATTTTATATTTTATCCAGGCTACCTGGCTTTAGGGTGGGCAGTACTCCCACCCTTAATCCTAATACCCTTAATCTTAGTGTCACATCCTTGATCCCAGCAGAACCATGCCAAAGCAATTGGTGGATTAGTTTAGTAATCACACACTCTAGATCCAGCTACCTCTTACCACATGAGGCTTTGGGGGGACATCTAGACACCAACCATAACACCTACTATGTGACTGTGACAAAATAGGAGTGAGAAAGCAGGCCAACTCCCAAACACATGGCTTATTTTTAAGGGACAGAACATTACACAGCCATTTTTTTAAACATCTCTTTTTAAAAACAGCCTACTCTCAGAGGCGGCCTATTTCCTGCCTTCTGGGTGGCTTAATTATTGCGATTCTCTCCGGGCAAACAGTTCATGCAGGCTACTAGGCTGGGGATGTTTCCCTTTGCTAAACAAATGAGCAAACACATAAGGGGCTCAGCTGCCCAGCACAATGGAATTGCCTGTGAAACGAATCAAGACCCACTGCCAGGGCTTGTGCTATCCAAGCTGACTGTTGGCTTTCGCTTTTCCTCCCACTTTCCCTCCTGCAAGGCCTAATCCACTCGTCTCAGCTCCTCGGGGAGCCTCTCGGGCTTATCTCTGCAGCACTCTTCAGAATCATGTCACCATATCCATTTTTTTCCCTAAAAGAAAGACAGCTTGGATAAGCACCTTCCATTTAAGTCAAGTGTAAGTTTATTTAACTACAGCCACAAGAAGAGTAATAAACTCCGGGAGGGGACTGTCCAGAGAATATAGCAGTACTATCTCTTGGGCCCCGCTCTGAAGTTGACAGCTGCTCTTGATAGTTGTCCATAAATCATGGCTTTGCTTAGTATTACCCAAGCAGGGCAAAATCACGCAGGCAACTTGTCTTCTCATAATCAAGGCAAGCTGTCAGTGACAAAAACAACACCTGGAAACGCAGCCCCCAGCCCGAACCGAGGGCCCTTCTCTGCGCCGCAGCCGCAGCCGCCCGCTGGGGCCTGGCAGCGCCCCCACACGGAGGCTCCTCCAGCCGCCGCTCTGCGGGAACCAGGCTGCCGAAAATGTCACCGCGTTCTGACTGGAGTACGGCGGAATCTCGGTGTTGTTTTGATTTGCGTTTCTCTAATAGCCAAAGATGTTGTACATTATTTTTTATATATTTATCGGCCATTTGTACTTCTTCTTCTGAGAAGTGTCTACGCATTTCAATTGCCCATTTTTATTTGGGGGGGCTCTAATCTTTTTCGGTTCTTCATATAGTCTAGATATTAGTCCTCTGTCTGAGTAGTAGCTGACAAAAAATTTTTCTCATTTGGTAAGTGGTCCCTTCACTCTGTTGGTTCTTTTGTTTGCTGTGTAGAAGCTGTTTAATTTGATATAATTCCTTTTGTTGATTTTGGGTGTTATTTTTTGTGCAGCTGGCTTTGTGCTCAGGAAGTAGAGATGGGAAGGGAATCTGGGGAAGGGGAAGAAGGGAGGGCCGAGGGGCAGGGGTAGTGAAATGATCAAGATGAGACATGTATATGCATATGTGTCAATCCCCCAGCTGAGTAAAATCACTGCTGTGCCTAGTATTATAAACATACACTAATAAAAAGTTAAATAATAAAAAAGATAGTATCTGCCCAGCTGATCTTGATCGCGTTGATGTCTTACCTGATTCCCTTCGGATCACTCCAACCTGTTTGGTCTGTTACAGAACTCGGCCTCATTATTGTCTCTTCACTCTCTCCCACCCTGAGTTATCCCTGTCTCGCTGCTTTATTCAAAAACCAGGCTCTGTACCATTCTGGGCATTGGATATCCTCAAATGAAAGTCATTTTCTAAGCAGCCCAGTTCCCACATGGGCAGAAAGAGACATGGACAAACCCGACCACTCAGTGTCCATGATGTTCACAGTGCTCAGAAGTCACATTTACTTTATAACATGTAACATGTCAATAAAAATAGTCTTTCCCAGGTTGGCCCTTGTCCTCCCTCAAAGCTCCTGTTTGGCCTCCTCTCTTTTGGCTCCAAGTTTGTGCCTCCAGTGGGTTCTCTCCTCCATGGCTCAACGAGTCTTGTCTTCTCTATGGGGGCCTTTGTCTAGATCCCGGTCCCCACTGTGTATGCCGCCTGCCTATGTTGATCCTCAACAGACACACTCCTGGCTTTTCCCCCTCTGTGTGGGAGAAAAGCTGGGCACTCTCCCACCCTGTCATGAAGAGTCCTTTTCTGCCCATCTCTCCAACTCTTCCTTGTAAGTTTAACAGGTCGGTCGGCTGACTCCTAAGCAAGAACCATTCAGTAGGGAGCTCCAGGTTTGGGCTGCGTGTGAGCCTTCTAATGGAATCAGACTCTCGGGCAGCTCCCTCCTCTAACAGCTTCTGAAGCAGAAGAAATAGTAGAGATGTATCCTATCCACACTGAATGTGCTAACACCTTGATCTTGGACCTCCTAGACTCTAGAATCCCTGATTTCATTTCTTCCTCTTACTATCTACTCTTCACAGCATGATCCTTTCAAAATATAAATCTAATCATGTGGCTCCTTTGTTAGAAACACTCAGAAGCTTCTCATTGCACTTACAATTAAATCTTATAAAGAAAGAATGATCTTTCCAATAAATGATGTGGGGTCAAATAGTTATTCCTGTGTATAAAATTGGACCTTGATACCTATCTCACACTATATAAGAAAAGGAAATCGAGACAGATTATAGATCTAAACATGAATGATAAAATGATGTGGTTGCTACATGAAAACATACAGAAAGATCTTTATCACCTAAAAATAGGAAAACATTCTAAATAGATTATAAAAAGTATTAACAATAAAAGAAGCATAGTAACATTAAGAAGCCCCCCCTCCAGCAAAAAAAAAAAAAAAGACATTGGTAAGGAATGAAAAGCCAAACCACAGAATTGGAGAAGATACTTGTAATACAATATCCAATCAAGTACTTGTGTCAGAATATATAAAGAACTCCTACAAACTATCTTTTAAGGAGTCAATTAACAGAAACTATGGGCAAGAGATCTGAACAGGTCCTTCACAAAAGTAGATTTTCTAATGGTCCGCAAGTAAAGGAAAAGGTGCATGGGCCGGGGATTTAGCTCAGTGATTAGAGTGCTTGCCTTGCAAGCACAAGGCCCTGAGGTCGATCCCCAGGACCACAAAAAAAAAAAGAAAAAAAAGAAAAGGTGCTTAAATTCATGAGGGAAATGCAAATTGAGATTACAATGCCATATCAGTGCATATACACAAGAATATGGATCAGTTGGAATGCTCGTGAAACACAAGTGCGAGTGAGGTCATACAAGCACTTGGAGAAAATGGCAATATGAACAAGAAATTTAACTTTCAGGTTTACACCCAACAGAAACATGTGCATACATACAAAAGAACATATGTGAATGCTCTTAGAAGCTATATTTTGTAATCATCTAAAACTGGAAACAACTCATTTTGATAGATAAACTGTGAAGTGTTTATACAATGGAATATTATACAGCAACAGAAAAAGAACAGACCATACAAGATGGAAGAATCTCATAGACATAATGCTGACTGAATGAAACCAGACACAATACAGTAACATACTGTATGCTTTCATTTATACTAAGTTTAAACCAGTCTATGGTTCTCAAAGTCAGATAGAGTTCTCTGGGGGGAGGGCAGAATGCCTGAGGGGTGATGGGCTAGGATGCTGGTACAATATTACTTTTCATTCTAAGTGCTGATTACATCCATGTATTCAGTTTGTACAACTGTGTGTGAGTCTGTGTGTTCATTAGGCATCAGTAAAACATAATAACTATTTAAGTGCAATATGGTAAAAAAAAAAAATCCAGGTGCAAAAATTAAAATAAAACAACATAAAATCCAAGTCCATAAGTGGCTCCACACCTGCACACTCTGGCCTAGTTCTTTGTGGTTTACCTTCTCCAGCTCTCTTGCTCACTAAGCTTAGCCCCACAGCCTTTGTACTGGCTCAGCCGTGTCCTTCCTCTAGGTAACCCTATACGCACTCGCTGTCTGATGCATTCAAAATCCTACCGAAATCCTACTTCTTCAGAGAGGTCTTCCTGACCATCCCACTTCCTGAACTGTATTACCACCTGTTATGTATTGTTTCCTGTCTCTACTATGACAAACTCCATGAATGTGGGAACTTTTTCTATTTTATTCATTGTGATGTCACCGATGCTAACGTAGAGATTTGGTGAATAAAGAAACTAATGAAACTCACAGGAAGGATGGTTTCTCACTCACTTCCAGCCCCTCTGCCTATCACAGTATGTGGTCCATGACAGATGCTCCATAAATGTCAAACTGCTTTAGAGTTGGATTAAGAAAAGTATATGGCCAATAAACATTCCCATGGGAATACTACGAGGCCTTTGTACACAATGTATGCGTGCTACCATTTCCACACTCATCTGAAACAAGACAAGGTTCTTAAAACTTGATGTGATGTCATGTATCCCATTCTGACTTGAAAGAGACAAAACCACCCATAAGAAAATCAATACAATGGCTCAATACCACTATCACCTAAGGGAGTAAGAAAATGATCCTTTTGTTTGGCTCCACGTTTCCTGCCCAGATGAGTCTTGAATGACAGGGAGTGAGAGAACACACTAGAATATTTCTCTGCCCAATGACAATGGCTCCTGCACCTGCAATGCAATATTAATTCTTGGTGACTTCAGGAAACATGACAGAAAGCCAGTTTCTCCCCATGACAGGCAGCAATTCACCAGCATCGTGTGCTGCATCATGCGTATAAATAAGACTGTGAAGGCTTATTTAAAGGTAGTCACAAGAGCAGGGAGGCCAAACCCAGCACTCAAAGGCTGAGTGGCTGCAGAGGCCAAATTATGAACAAAGCTTTCAAACCCACCTGCATGGGCTGCCTGTGGCTGAGCACCTGTGCCCTCCTGGAGCAGACCCTCCTGGACCAGGTGCGGGAGGTGAATCTCAGCTTTTCAGGACCCTCAGCAGATACAACCCCAGCCCACAGGAAAGCCAGAGCAATCTGTACTCCTGCCTCCTCCTCCAGGGCGGCCCCAAGAGCACAGTCAAGGAGCTGCATGCCCCAGGCCCCCGGGCTGTTCAGTGCTGCCCCAGCCCCAGCCTTTTAAATGATCCCAGACGCTTCACAGTGAGATGGACATAATGGTAAAAGCATAAGGAGTATGTTTTCAAATTAAGGTTAAGAGAGTGGCGATTTCTTTGAGGATCTTTATTGAATTCAGGCCAAATTGAGCTCATCAGTTAGTCTCAAATTGATCTACCTTATTTACCTACTCTTATTATGGTCTTCTCCTTCTGCTCATTTAGATTCAAACCTTCGCTACTTCTCACAACTTTAGCCCTGGGCATGGCCAACACCTTACTTTTGTGCACATTTTGTACTCATTTTGTACACTGACACAAACATTTGGGTCAGTCCTCTTCCCTGGCACACAGGGAAAGCGCTAACTGTAGGCTGTGTGGATGGTGGATGCTGAAGGCTGTTGGGGCCCTGCCCATCCCCCCAGGCAATCTACAGCCAGCAAGGCGAAAATGCAGGCTTCGCCCAGCTGGTGTCACTTGATCTCTTCTCTCACTGCAAACTTTCCATGACTGTTCCTAAGACTTCAATCTGTGTTTTTACCCTTCTTTTAATTCAAATCCCCCATAGTCTGGGTTAGTTATTATCCTCCATCCTCTCTGTCTGCATCCTAAAAATGCAGACAAAAAAAAGTTAAAACACTTCAAATGCTGTGTTTTCTCTCAAAGTTTAATATATAAGAAATTTTTAGAAAAATTAAAATATGTTGTGGGTAAGTATTCTAAGTTACTCATATTTTTATAGCCCCCAATTGAGCATTAAATAGAAAGATTTCACATAAAAATAATGACAAAAAAGGTGAGAGGAAACTTTGGGAGGTGATAGATGTTTATGGCATCGATTTTGGTGATGATTTCAGGAGTATAACTAATCTCCAAATCATCAAGTTGTATACATTAAACATGTACAACTTTCTACATGTTGCCCATAACTCAAAAAAGTGGATTAAAAATGAAAAAGAGGGTTGGGGATTTAGCTCAAGTGGTAGAGTATTTGCCTAGCAAGCATAAGGCCCTGAGTTCAATCCCCAGCACCACCCCCCAAAATGAAAAAGTAAAACTTCACATAAAATGTGTGGCAGATATTGCACCTGATTTAGAATTAAGTTTTGCCCAACATTCCTTACCAAATTGTCCATGATAAAACAACTACTTGAGAATTGAAATGATCTCTGTTTACAAATAGCAAAAAAAATAAAAATAAGAATTTATTAACAAAGAAAAGGGAGTTGGTCATCACTTTTTAAGATTTCTGAGCACCATGGAGAGACACAAGTCCTTACATGGCTTTTAGTGAAGAAAAGGGTGATTTCTGGCTGTGGGTAATCAAAGAAGACCCCAGACAGGCATGAACCTTCGAACTGGACCCTGAATAACAGTTCAGATTTCCACAGGCCGAGATGGAGTAAGAAGACATCGAAGGCAGAGGAAAATCAGGTGTAAAACTCAACTGGCAAGAAAATTTGGTGCATGTTCTGGGGGCACAGGTCACTCACAGGATGGCCTTTCAGGGTGGACTCTGTGTGAAGCAACAGCAGACGAGAAAGCTGAAAGGGGCAAGTTTTCAAAGCCCATATACTTGCCATGACAGATGATCTATCATCAAACCTAAGACCCCTCAGGTTGTAAAACACACCATTAGCTTACGTCTCAATGCTGCCAATAAAACTATGACAAGCCACTGACTGTAAGATCCCTCCAATTTTAAAGATGCTTACATCACCCAAAAATGCAGCTAAGGTCTGAATGTGTCCCCCAAAGTTCACATGTCAGAAATTTAATCCACAATGCAGGGGTGTTGGGAGGTGGGGCCCAGAGAGAGGCGATGAGGTCACGAAGGCGCTACCTCATGGATGGATCAATGTCATCACCATGGAAATCAGTTAGTTATTGAGAGAGCAGATTTGTTCTAAAGGCAAGCGGACCTCACCTTGTGCGCTCACGACTGAACTTTCTTGCCTTTTTACCCTCCGTTATGCTAGGTGAGGATGCAGCACAAAGGCCCCCTCCAGATTTTCCAGCCTTCAGAACTGTGAGAAATAGATTTCCTTGCTTTATCTTCCTTGCCTGCGGTATTTCCTTATAGAAGCACAGAGTGGACTTCAGATGAACATCCTGAAACTGTCGAAACACTGGAAGTGAGGAGATTGAAGCTGTACAGTGGAGAGAAGGAAGCATGAAAGATGATTTCAATAAAGTAACCCTGCTCGGCCTCAGGACGGAAGAATTGGCACTGATGTAACGCACCGAAATATTTGGGGCCAACGGGCCTTTCAGCGCCTGCAACATTCCAGCATCGCACCCTGGCGCACTGAAAGCCGCTGCAAGGGGCGCAGCTGCCCCGCTTGGGCTGCACGGCTCGACCTGTCCACACGGTACGGACCCGTCCTCGGCCTCCGCGAAGGAAGCAGAGGGCCGATGCTCGGATCTTCCCTCTCTACTCTCCCAGAGAGCTCAGACCTGTTCGCTCTCTGAGACTTGTGCACAGCTTCGGAAAACTGAGGCGGACCGTGAGCTGTTTCAGGATGCATTTGCTAAGAGAATCACAGGGACCTTTTCCATTTTATTCGTAAGATAAAATACAAACAAACCAAGAAAAAAAAAAAACTTAGGGTCCTGGCTTCGAAGTCCAGAGAAATCTACAGATTGAATTTCCAAGAATCATCTGTAGACAGAAAGGGGGAGTTGTAGCCCTTAATTCAAGACCAAAAAAACTCCTTTCTGAGCTGCTATCACCACTTCAAAACACACACACACATGCGCGCGCGCACACACACACACACAGTGAGACAGTGGACTAGTTGCAGGAGAAAAACATATTATTTCAGATTATGAGATTTTTAGACACAACATAGAAATGGGTGGGTTTTTAAATTTTATTTTATGCACGTTTATTGCTGGCTACATGTTTGTCCACAGTGACATTAGAAGCAGCAAACCAAGGATTTACATGCATATTTCATTAGTAGATAATTACATTCCTTATAATTGGTTTCTAAATCAGACCATTACACACAATTATGGTGTTTTCTTTGCCTATTCAGTCAATTGAAAATATAGTAAGAAAGTTCTTTGTTATCCAAAGGGCATATTCTTAACCTCTATTATATAGTAAAGGAGATAAACTGAAATAAAAATACCATTATTTTGTATATGTAGAATGCTCTTTGTTGAAATGTGTCCTAGAGTCAAGAGAAAGAAGAAGAGTACAAAGATGTTTCTAAATACATCAGGAATAACAAAATACCATGAGGGGAATTTGATGGCAGGGACAGATTTTAAAAATCAATAATGAAGTCATGCTGTTTAAATGCCAAAATCATTTTTCACCCAAATGAAAAAAGAAAATTGGGCCTTAATAAAGGGCAGAAAATAACTACTAACAAAGGAGCTGCATGAGCCCTGTACTTAGAAAAATCAACAAACATTTCCTGAACAATGTGCTAGCTGCTAAGGACAAAATAGTGAGGGGAAAAAGTCTAAGTACTGCTGGAGCTTCGAGCTGACCCCTGTGCCCACAAACTCACACACTCTCATACACACACACACACACACACACACACACACACAGGGAAGCCACATGTGGAGGGGGAGTGAGGAAGTTCTCAGAAAGGAAACAACAGCTAAAAGCACAGACTGTGCAAACCCTCATTCTATTAACCTTGACCAACTAACTCTTTAATGCTCTGTACTTCAGTTTTCTTGTCTGCAAAATGGAAACAATATGAGTAGACCATCTACTGCATAGGGATGGTGCAAGGGCCCTACATGTTAATATAAGTGCTTGAAACAGTGATGGCATAGCAGAGGCAGCATTATAAGCTTCCAACTCCTCTACATCCCTTCTCCAGGGTAACAGTGCTGTTCAGGCAGCTTCCCAGGGACCACTTGCAATTTTTACCGCTCCCTGATATGATGGCACATGCATTTAACTGTAAAGCCCCAGCTCCAGACAACAGTGGGTGTTCAATCCATGTTATTCCCATCCTTCCCTTTCTACTCCCTCCTTCAAATGCTGCCTTCTCCCAATAGCATCCCTCCATACTCACTTGGAGAACAAAGGCTACACTTATGGATGGAGTTGTTTTTCTTGTTTGTTTATTTGTTTTTTGAGACAGGGTCTCATTGTGCAGTTCAGGCTGGGCTTCAACTCATTATGTAGCCCAGGTTGGCCTCAAGCTCACAGTGATTCTCCTGCCTCAGCCTCCCAAGTGCTGGAATTACAGCCATGCACCACCACGTCTGGTTGGAATTCTCTTTTTTTATATTATCTTACCTTTATTTTTAATGAAGATAAACATTATTTTTTTCTTTAACATTTTTCCTATTTAAAACATCCTTAATTTTAAATTCCACCACCCCCCCATACATTCTTCTTGTATTGCTGGTTTCTTTACCTCTAATACATTTCCATGAGACAGAATCTGCATTAGCACCAAATTTGGCACTTGGATCTTATAAATGATACAAATAAAATGTCATCTTTTCCAAAGGTTTGAGGACCATTCTTTCAAGACAAGGTGATGGATACTGGGAGGGGGGGGACTCTTGTGGGCATTTGTGATGCAAAGGAAGGGAGAAGAGGAAGAGTTAGGATGGCCTCAGAGATTACTCAAAGCAGTAACATTAGAGAATTTGTTTGAAGGCATGAGGGAAATTCAGGAATCAAGACTCAAGTATTTTGAGTAAGGTGATCTGCGAAATGGAGTTATTCTAACAGAGAACACAGATGAGGGAATCCCAGAGGTGAGTTTCAGGGGAGTGACCCCCGTTGGAGCTGCCTAATTATGCCTTTCTAGGCAGCCAGCTCTCCAGGCCCAGCTGACAGAGGTCATCAAGTGTCTGTGGCCAGGGCTAGGACGGCCAAGGGAATAAGTGGGATGAGGAGGGACAGTGGTTTTGGGTAGGGAGGACACCGAAGGGTCTAGGGCCAATTTACGAATTGCCTCTTCCCTGCAGAGCAGGGGTCAGTGGGCTGAGCAAGACTGCTGGGAAGGGCCCAGGGGGTGAAGTGCTGGGGAAGATGAAATGCCATTGAACAGGAGGGACTAGGTCTCTCCGTGCAGAACAATCTCAGGGGCCCAGAGAGACAGCCACTCAGTCAACACACCATCACCCAGTGAGGGCACAGGAACACAGCAGGAGCACCTACCCCAGGACAAAGAGGTAAGGAGTGAAGTTCACAACTTTGTGGTATTTTCTCTCAGGGTCTACCTTAGATGATATGTCAGCCTCTTCGGAGAGAATGTTGGAATTACAGGGAGAATGAAGAAGTCCATAGGAACTGCATATGGCCCATTTCAGGAGGGTCCCACAGTCAGGATGCTGCTGTGAATTCTGACAGTGTCTGGTACTGTCATGTTTGTTGACCTTGAGTGCCTGACCTCAACATTCATTTTGCTCTTCACCTTCAGTAAGGTACTCTGGACACCCTGCCCCATCACCTGCTGTCCCTTTGGATACTACTCAGCTCCCCAGCCACCTGTAACCCCAGCTCGCCACACCAGCTGCTGCCCTCCCTGCGCCCACCAGGCTCCACCCATCACACCTGCCAACCTTTTCCCTACCCCACCTCAGGCAGACTCACCCACATCCACCTTCATTTGCTTCTCAGCTTGTGTTCTAGGCAAAGAATGAAAGTGAGAAGAAGCAACGAGATATATCATGTACAGGTACAAATTTCCTATCATGAATGTTATCACTATGTACATCTAAAATGTACCATTAAAATAAAATAAATTTTTAAAAAGTGAAGGTGAAACTCATTAACTAATAAAAAATAAAAATACTGGATTTTGTGTACCTGAATGTACATTCTGACATTATACCTTACTCCAGTGACTCAACATTCGCCCAAAGCACTGTAAGCTCCCCTCTGCGACTTGCCTTCAGACATTTACCACCTACAAGAGAACACCCATCTGGGTGGGTCGTGTCAGACACACTCGCCCCAGTTCAGTGCAAAAGCACTGGACATGGCTAGATGTGACATTCACTGACTGGGCTTTTTGTCTTACATTTACTACCTACTAACTTTGCCAGTTTAAATGTAAACTCACAAGGCCCAGCACCTTCATTTTTTCAAGAAAAATATAGGAATACCTGCTACAGTTTATTGGATTTTGTAGGGACCAAATAAGTAACTATACAAGAAAGCATGTTTAATACCACACAGCATTGTATCAGATTTTTTAAATATTTTTCTCTCTTCTCCAATTCCTTCTGCTAACTTTGGGCTTATTTTGTCTTTCTTTTTCTAGTTTCTTGAGGTAGAGAGCTAGACTGTTTATACTTGAGATCAGTCCTTTTTTTCTTTTTCTTTTTGAGACAGGGTCTTGCTACATAGTTCAGGCTGGACTTGAATTCACTAGGTTGCCCAGGCTGGCCACGTAACTCACAGCAATCCTCCTGCCTCAGCCTCCCAAGTGCTGGGACTACAGGCATGTGCCACTATGCCTGGTATTTATTGCATTTATCATTGTAGGCATTTATCATTGTAAACTTCTCTCTTAGAACAGCATCCCATAAGTTTTGGTATGTTGTACTTCCATTTCTGTTTGTTTCAATGTAGTTTTATTTTCCTTTTGATTTCTTTTTTGATACACTGATTGGTCAGAAGTATGTTGTTTAATCTCCATTTTCAAATTTTCTAATGTTCTTCCCGTTATCAATTCTGGTTTCATTTCATCATGACAAGAAAAGACAATTGATATGACTTCAACCTTCTTAAATTTGTTAAGACTTGTTTCGTGGTCTAACGTATGATCTGTTCGGGAGAACATTCCATATAAGCTTGAGAAGAATGTACATTCTGTGCTTTGGATGGAATATTCTGCATGTCTCTTAGGCCCATTTGGTCTAAAATGTAATTCAAATCCAATGTTTCCTTACCGATAGTCTGTCTGAATAATTTATACAATGTTAAAAGTGGGATAATAAAGTCCTCTATAATTATCGTGTTACAACCTATTTTTCCCTTCAGATCTCTTAACATTTGCTGTCTATATTTGGTTACTCTCGTATTGCACTTATATATATATTTTTACAATTGTTATATCTTCTGCATGAATTAAATCTGTTATTATTATATAATTATGTCCTTTGTCTCTTCTTGCAACCATTGATGTAAAGTCTCCTTTTCTGATAGAACTACCCCCACTCTCTCTGGGTTTTAATCTATAGAAAAAAGTTTTTCCACCCTTCTGCTTCCAGTCTCTGCGTGTCTTAAAGCTGAGATGAGTCTCTTGTTGGCAAACACTATTGAGTTCATTCTTTTTATCCCTTCGGCACTCTATGTCTTTTGACTGGAGAATTTAATTTATTAACATTTAAAATAATTACTGATACATAAGAATTTACCAATGTTATTTTGCTTGTGCCGGGAAGAAAGGATCCCAGAGCCACGAGTTCCCTTGCCCTCTTCCCTGATGCTGACCTCAGCTGATGGAGCTGCACAGGTGCACGGCCTCAGTGGCGGAGGTCGTGGGTGTCAGCAATGGTTGCAAGGGCTGTTAGGTTGATGATGGGTGCTGAGTTCCTCCTAGTCTCTTTTTCTACCACGGGGAAAGTTCTGACCAAAGGGCTTCTTCTTGAAGTCAGGCTCAGTTCACAAAGCCCTGGTGCTTGTGGTGCCCCAGTCTGCTGTGTAGCACCCGGGTGGTAGCCATAGAGGGAGGGCTATGGCTCCTGGGCCAGAAGTGGCAGGGCCGCTGTGCCCAGAGTGAGGGCACCCACTGTTGTACTGCTGACATTGTGCGAGGTGAAGGACGAGGGATCAGAGCCCAGTGTCTAGAGCACGGGCTCCAGAACTCCAGGGTCTGGGGCACAGGCTCACAGGCTGTGGCAGGGGCTCTGATGACAAGCGTGACACGTCAGGGGTCCTCTTGTGGGACCCAGGGCACGCGTGAGTTTTGGCGGGAGGCAGCCTCAGTTCTGAAGGACAGCAGCAGTGTTTTCTCTCCTGGGGGTCCACAACGGTGACGGCTATTGGTGGCTTCAGTGGTAGAAACTTCTGATGTCCCCCACAGAGCAGGATGCCGGGGTCTGCTGAGAGAACCTGGTAGGAAAGCTGAAAGAGTCCACAGCTGCCCCGGGGCTGTTGACATCTTCACTGGCAAAGGCTGCCAGCATCCCCGACAGGGCACAGGGCAGGCAGACCCTGTAGCACCCGTCACACGTCTCATGGCTGACACAGCCTACACCAGGGATGATGAACCTTTCAGAGACAGAGCGCCCGACCACAACCCAAAACCCACTTAGTTATCACAAAGTCCCAACCCTGTAAATAAACCTGAATAGCGAGGTCTTAGTTTAGAAAAAACTGTTACCTGATGCTCCGCTGCTGGGATGACTTGGCCCATGCGTGGCCCGAGAGGGCTCTGCCTGCCCACTGCAGCACACATGCCGGAGGCTCGCCACCACTGGCCCACACCATCCTCTTTGTTGCCAGTTATGTCCAGATATCTCAAGTGTGACAGTCTTCTCAGTAATCTTTTCCGTGTGCTTATTCTCTAGTTTTCATTCCACTATGTTACCCCAGATTTTTAATTGTACTCTTCAGCTTTTTTCATTCATGGCTAGTTGTCTAATCATTTTTTGTGAAAGGACAAAGCCTAGCACTTCTTCCTCCACCACCTTGCTGACATTACCTCCTATTTATTCATTCAATAAACATTTATCAAGCACTGGCCAAGTGTCGAGACTGTCCAAGATATTGAAGACAAAGAAAAAAATAAGGCAGGCAAAGCACCTGGCTTCACTGAGTCTACATTTTAGAAAAGAACACAAGTAATAAACTCATAAACAAATAGCTAAATAAACTCAGTAACAAATAGCTTATACTAAGATTTCAGAAAACCTAAGTTCACATAAAAAGTAACAACAGAAAATTTCAAGGAAAAATTCTATACAGGTTCTTTATAAGAAAAAAAGAGAGTAAGTAGTAGAATAACATCCTTATAGGTGATTTAAGCACAGTAGAAAGACATTCACACCAAGCAGCTCAAAGCTATAACTTACTATTTAGAATGAGGTAAGACATTTTTAAAGTATATAAGATATGAAAGAACAAAAAATCCACAATTAGAAAAACTCAGAAATGAGGTAGCAGAACTCAGCAAAGAATTAGAAAAGTATCACTTCCAATTAAAGATTAAACTAGAAGAAACACAACAATGAATAAACACGAGAAATCATAAGAGAGAGAAAAACACACAAGAAAACTGAAAAAAAAAATGAGATAAAAAGGGTTCAAGAGAAGGTAAGAATACTAAGAATCTACAATGAAGGTAATAGAAGTCCCTAAAGAAGAAAACCAAAGCCAGAGAATAGAACACATACTTAAAAATATAATTCAGGAAAGCTTTTCCTGAAATGAAAAAGAGATGAATCACACATTGAAAGAGCCCATTTTGTACCTACGAAGACCATCAACCTAGAACAACCAACACTAAGAGATAGTCTAGTCAAATTACTGGAGATAGAGGTTTTCATATCTAGGTAAAACATATATCTCAAGAAGGTTATATTAGCATCAAACTTTTCAAAAGGAACATGTATGCCAAAGGAAAATGGCATAAGATATTTAGAATCCTTACAGAAAGAAAGTTCAAACCATTAGTTTTATATCTAGCCAAACTGACTTTCAAATATAAAAGATACAGATGCACCGATATCGAAATGCAAGAACATGAGGAATGTTGTTTTCATGAGCCTTTCCAAGAATCTGCAAGAGAATGAACTTCAGGAAACAAAAAAGACTAGAAAGACATGAGATGGATGGTGGGCAATAAATGCAGTTACCTGCAGAAATAAGACTAAACGAGGCTTACAGGGAAAGAGTACATATAGACCGCACTGGCTATAGACAATATGGAATCACTATAACTTAATGGAGGGACGATCCCAAGTATAGGGCACACGCTGGTATTTCTAGCACTCTGGGAAACTGAGGGAGGAAGACAACAAGTCTGAGCCCAGCCCGGCCCTTTGATGACTTGGTGAGAACCTGTCTCAAAATTTAAAAATTTAGAAAGGTCTGAGGATGCATCTTGGTACAAAAGTTCTGGGTTCAATCCCTAGTACCAGGAAAAAAAATTAATGGTGGGAATATATGTCCTTTTTCATTGGTCATATTGATCTTACTATTAATATTCTGAGATGGTAGTGTGTGTAATTATGGAAATAAAAATAAGTAATTATGGTTCATTGGAAAATTATGGGATAAAAAATAAGTAATTATGATTTATTCTATCTCTTTTCTGTTTTTGAGAACAAGTATCCTCAGTATGGGAGAAAAAAAGAAGAAATAACGTGATATAAGAGAGAATAGGTTAAGTAAAAGATTTGTTTCAGATTTGAATTGAAAGAACTATATCAATATGAAACTGTAAGATA
Organism: Hystrix cristata; assembly: GCA_004026905.1. Taxonomy (NCBI): domain Eukaryota; kingdom Metazoa; phylum Chordata; class Mammalia; order Rodentia; family Hystricidae; genus Hystrix; species Hystrix cristata. Next base: position 28,290 of record PVJO010001186.1, read on the forward strand.
TTTTATGATGTATTCTTCAGTGATGTTAAGTGAAAGGACCAGAAACAAAATGACCATTCCTATTGTTGTCCCGCAATTGCACTCTCTCTTTATGAGAAGCCAGGGCTTCCTGAGGAAATGACTGATTGGCCGCAGGAAAGCTATCAAGACTACAAGGGTCACATTAAACAAGGTCTGTATACACAAGTATATGTAGTAAAGAGAAGGGAAATTAGCACGTAGGAGACAGGAAATTAATAAATTGAGGGACTGGATCAGAATGCAGAACATTTATAAGATTCAAGCCCACGTCCTCTGATCCTGCATTTGTTAGGTGAGAGAAACGGCATTATCGCAGCATCCCTGTGTCTGGGCCTGTCCTCCATACAAATTTCCCGAGTGGAGAGGTCTTTCTAACCTAACAAGTAGCCCTGTAAAGAAGCAAAATATGCTGACTTTATGTCACACCTCTCTGCTGCAAATCACATGCCTACCTCAGAGTCCGAGGACCTCTCTACCCAGCAGTGTGTGACTCCCCAGCCATAGAGGTTCAGATAGGCAAGTATTTGCTGTACAGAAGCCCAAGCTTACATGTATGTGCCTGCCTCCCTCCTTCCCTCCATTCTTTCCTTTCTTTCTTCCTTCCTTCTTTCTTTCTTTCTTTCTTTCTTTCTTTCTTTCTTTCTTTCTTTCTTTCTTTCTTTCTTTCTTTCTTTCTCCTATTTATTCATTTATTCATGCACACTCATTATAGAGTGCCCTGAAACTCCAGCCATGGCGTCTATGCTAAGGAATGTGAAACACTGAAGTTCACAAGGATGAGAGGACACAAAAACCAGATTCCAACAGTTGTAACCTAAACAAGTACGGTACAAAGCACACGAAAGCTGGAATATTTTGAAGTCTTCTTGGCAAGGCTGAGTCTTAAGTCAGATCTGCAAGGCACAGTTTAGTGGGATGCAGTGAAATGCTATGGGAGATGTGACGGTCTCGCCAGGGTAAGAACTTGGGAAGGGTGGGGTGACAGAAGCAGGGTGGGTGCTCTGATCAAGTGTGAGAGAAAGTAGGCAGAGAAACAAAAGAAAGCAACTAATGCTTAGTGTGCACCTAATATATGCTGGGCCCCATGAGAACCGCTTTATGTCATCAAATCTTCCCATTGATCTTCTGATACAGACAGTATTAGCGCTAATTCACAGATAAGAAAACTAACATGGAGGGGAAGTACAGTTCATTCTCATTACTTGCATATGCCATATTTACAAATTTACTTACTAAAATTTATTTGTACCCCCAAATCAACACTTTCAACCCTTTCCAATACATTTATAGACGTGTTCAGGGCTGCAAAAATATTGAGTTCCCTGATGTATTGACTTCTAGCTTAAGTGGAACAAGGCAACAACGTCTGCCTTCTCTTTTCGGTTCCTATAACATAAACAAGTGTCCTTTCCACAGTCTAGGTCAACGCCAACCTGTTCATATCTTTGTGCTTTTCTTTGGTGACTTCACTGCTTTAAATGACCCTTGAGTGTGGTGCTGAAGTGCCGCTGGGTGTCCCTAAATGCAAGAAGGCAGGAATGTGCCTCAGGGAGAAAATATGTGTGTTAAATGAGCTTCATTCGGGTATGAGCTACTGTGCGGCTGGCTGTGTGTTCAGTATTAATGGATCGGCTACGTATACAAAATAAGATGTCTTTAAACAGAAGCATGTGAGACATTGTTAGGTGTTGACTGGCTGACAAAATATTGCAACCAGATGACCACAGGAACATAATCCTGTATTTCTCCAGATGCAGCAGTCAATATTCATTCATTCAGCATTCAGGGAAACTTTATAGCATTTAAGGAATAGGACTAATGAGAGTAATTTGCTGTAATTTGCTCAAGATCACAGAGCTGGGCTTAGAAACTTGCTCTTTCTTATTCCAGAACCAGTCTTTCCACCTGCTGTGGAAAACGAAGCTCCTTGCCGGTCATCCCAAAGTAAATACATCACTGTCCATCTATATACACACTACACAGCCCTTCTGTAGGATATAAACACCGTTTTCAAACTTATGGTAAAAAAAGGGGGTTTTTTTTCATTTAAAAATCAGAAAGATAAAAACCTGTTACGTAGGCAGAAACTACTTTTTTTCCCTTTCAACATCATCGTCGAAATGTGCTCAGAAGTTCACAGGTCTCAGAGGTTCTCTCCAATGAGTCCAGAGATGGTTGACTCTGCTTCATAGAGCAATATTGCTTGGTATTTGCAGTCTGGTTCAGCCTTTGCAAACAAACTGACATTGCAGTTCAGCTTGTGTCAGTGATACTGTGGTCTGTATGATATTGAGCCACCTTGCCCTGACTCTGACCCTCGGGGTGTAAGAGTGTGGTTTTCACACAGGAAGCAGGAGACCAAGATAAACAAACCCCACCAATTCACAGAGGTCATTAGTCCACAAGAATTGCTGAGCTTCCATCTATAGCAGAACATGGGGTAGGAAGCCAAGAGAAAGTTAATCCTGAAAATGTCCTTCATTCCCAGACTAGCCCAACTTTTTGTAGCAGATGATACAGGAACAGCTTCGTGGAATGCAGTACAATACTCAACAAAATCCTCAGTGGTACAAAAGTATAACTGTGTGTTGTTGAGTCTGAGTGATACATACAGAAACCTCACAGTAGAGAGAGGATATTAATGCATGCACACCCTACAACGCAATTTCATGCTTTTATAAGTTTAATGTCCTTACAATTAAGGCCAACTTTTGCTGTAATTCTTTTCTCAGAAAGGGCATTCTAATATGCTAGCTAGGAGCCTATTTTCTCCTGTTAGCCATTATAAGCTAATTTTGCTGCTAAGATCACGCTGGGAATTATCTAGTGGTATAAAAGAAAATGAAGACCAGTAGTAAATGTCTGCTCTGAGTAACAAAAGTAACATTAAATACTTCACCTCTCTCAACAAATCACACACACACACATACACTGTTATCGAACCTTTATTTCACAAATTAATTGAATAATGGACTCAATATTTTTAATAAATTGAAAGGTGAATTATAGTGAAATCAGATATGTGCTCCCCAAAAGGTTTATGAGCACTTACTTAGAAAAGGCAACTCAGGTCATTCTGTGCTGCCAGAGAGTTACTCTGTTTTTTAAGGATCTCAGTTTCAGTCATTGATCTGTATTCATTCAGTTCTTCAGTAAGGACCTACTGTGTGACAGTTAGGTCACAGAGTTCTTGTTCAACCAGTACTATAGTTGAGGTGCAATGATGAGTGACTATGGCTGAATATCGGGACTGCAGAGATTATCCACAGGCTGTCCGTTTGTTTTAGTGTGCATGCGTGTGCATGGGGGGGGTACGAGGGACTGAACCTAGAGCCACTGCACTGAGCTACATCCCCAGATCCCCCTTTTAAGACAGATACTTGCTAAGTTGTTAAGTTGCCCGGGTTGGGCTCACACTTGTGACCCTCTGGCCTCGGCTTCTCAGAGTGCTTGGATTACAGGCACATCCCACCATCCCCAGCCAGGGTGTCCCTTCAGAAGTGACAGAGTTCACAATTCTCCACAATGGAAGATTCAATTAAGAAGTTACTTTTCTTCAAAAAAAAATTTTTTTTTAGTTAAATAAAAAGGTTGCAGAATACAAAGCAGCATTCCTACAGCTAAAGCATAGGTGAAAGAGGCAACTAAGGCAGAGTGTGTGGCTTAGTGGTAGAGCACTTGCCTGGAACACATGAGGCATTTGTTCTAGCCCAAAATTTTCCAAAGGCAGCTCAGTGAGGATCAGACTCAGAAAGGGACCCAGAAATAGATTTTCAAAAGCCATTCTGAGGTTACATGATACTAATAATCACACTGAACAGTTAACTCAAGTTTATGCAGACTAAGAAGAAATGGAGATTGATAATTTTCTACATACACCAAGGGTTCAAAAAGAGGGAGCAATGTGTGAGTTTGGATTGGCAGAGAATAGCACAGGAGGATCACAGGCAAGAAACCTAGATGAGATCACACCAGAAATGATGCCCTAGCCACAGTGACTAAGATGTCCTCTGGTTCTTTACTGAGAAAGACTAGAAGGTAGCATGGGAACATCATTTTCATACATACATGTTTGAACTTTGTTCTACTTAATCATGCTTTAGTACATGTGATGGTATGTGGGGGCAGGTGTAAAATAAAGCACAAATAATTTTCATTTCTTACTGTAGGTTCTTTCACACTTGGATAATCCTTCCTGCTTCTTTATTGAGTCCTTAGGTTAGAACCCATCAGATTCTGTTATAAATAACTACCTGAACTTCAGGGACCCAGAGGTATTCCTGATGACTGCTAACCCTCCTTTCTAAGAAAACCCACACAGGCTATATATACATCAAAAGAGATGGCAGAAGAGATGGCTCCTGGTGGTCTAAACTAATCATGGTACATATGAGGTCAAAAGTCAAAGTAATAAATGAAAAAGATAGATCAACTAAACTTCATCAAAACTTAAAACTTTCATGTTTCAAAGGATACCACCAAGAAAGTTAAAGCCCACAGAACCGGAGAAAATATTTGCAAATTATATGTCTAATAAGGGACTTGAGACTATAGAAAGAACTCTTACAACTCAACAAAATAACCTGAATTTAAAACAGGGAAAAGACTTGAATAAATATTTCTCCAAAGAAGATATCCGAATGTACAATCAGCATATGAAAAGATGCACAACATCACCAGTCATTAGGTAACTACAAATAGAAACCACTGCACATTTACTAGGACGGCTATAATTCAAAAAGGCAGACAATAACAAGTGTTGACAAGGATGTTGAAAAATTTAAGCCATCACACATTAGTGGTGAGAATGGAAAATGATACAGCCTCAAACACTTTGACAGTTCCTCAAAAAGTTAAACATAGATTCCATATGACACAGTAATTCTACTTCTAGGTAAACACCCAAAAGAATTGAAAACAAACATCCAAAAAACAAACAAAAACTTGTACACAAGAATTTCCCTACAGGTACAAATCCCCAATGATGAATGTTATCAATATGTATATCGAAAACGTACCACTAAAATAAAAATTAAAAAAAAGAATTTCCTAGCAGCACTTTTCATAAGTTTCCAAATATAAAGATAAACCAAAAGCCTCCTTGTTTGATGATGGATAAATAAAATGTAGTTGCAATAGACTAAATAATGATCTCCAAGCTATGCAGACCCTAATCCCCGAAACCTAAAGTTGTTACCTTACATGGTGAAAGGATGCTACAGATGTGACTAGTTAAGCATCTTGAGATGGGAAGAGGAGTATCTTGGATTATCTAGGAGAATCCAGGGTAATCTGAGGGGTCCGTCTAGGAGGGAAGGAGAAGAAGACTAGATCACAGAGCAAAAGGCAATGTAACTACTGAAGCAAAATACTATATTTTTGGCTTGGAAGATGGAGGAAAAACTCATAAACTGAGGAATGTCAGCAGCCACCAGGAACTAGAAAATGCAAAGAAATGGACTGTCCCCTAGAGCCTCTGGAGCAAGTGTAGCCCTATGGACACTCTGACTTCAACCCAGTGAAACTGAGTTCAGAATTCCAACCTCCAGAACTTTCAGAGAATAAATGCATGGCTTTAAGCCACAAATTTTATGGCAATTTATTACAGCAATCATAGGAAAGTAATACAGCAGTACATCAATACATTGGAATATTATTCAGCCACAAAAAGAAATAATGAGTTGATACATACATGCTACATATACTGTGGCTGAATCTTGAAAATATCCTGAGAGGAGCCAGAAACAAAAGGCCATATGTTGTATGATTTCACTTTTATAACAGCAGAGACAGAAAATAAATTAGTGGTTGCCAGGGATTGTGGGAGAAAGGTTTCTTTTCATGGTGATAAAAATATTCTGAAATAAAATCATGGTGATCAATGAATTGTTGTTATCTAAATATACTAACATGCTACATGTAATAAATTTCCACCAAACTATTTACCCCTTTAAAAATGAACTTAGTCTGGGGGTGTGGTAGCTTAGTGGCAGAGCACTTGCCTCACATGCTCCAGGCCCTGGGTCCCATCCTCAATACCACACACACACACATGCACACACACACAAAACAACTTGATAGTTTCTAAATGTTAATAAAATAAAAAGTTGATTGCCTGGGCCAAGATCAACAAAATAAAAATTAATTACCAAAGATTAAATAGACTAAATGAACTGATTTGGTTATTTTAAATATTTAAGTGTACATTAGAAAAAAATAGTTGGTAGAAGGCCTAGAGATGGGGAAGGAAATTATAGGGAGAGAGAAGGAAAGGGAAGAGGGAAACAGGAATGAAAATAATCAAAATATGTTCTACACTGGTACCAATATACCATGAAGAATAAAGAATATGTTTTCTGTACTACTAATAAGCACCAAAAAATAAATAAAATTACACAAAAAGAAAAATAGTTGTTTTTAATCTATCTCTTACTCTAAATTTAACAAGTTATACCAACTCACACACTGGGGATGAAACATTCTTTACATGGCATTTTGTGCCAGTTGACCTGTCAAAACTCAAAAGAATTCTGTGAAAGGTCTTATCCTATGAGATATAAATGATAAGCTAACAAATAAATTGATAAACTCATCTAACACTAGAGGGAATTAATACTAATGATCATGTTTTATTCTTACCAAAATATAATTGGATATTATATATGCCAAAAAATTCCATTTAATTATGTAGAGATGGTAAACCTACAATTAAAAAATGAAATCTACAGTTTACATGGGGGAGCGGCAACACCTACAAAGTCTTCCCAGGAATGCTTGTCTGTTCTATGGCTTATGACATTGTACCCTCACAAATAGGAAAGAATTTCACTTTCTGGCAGTCCAGGAATACTCACAATTAGGGAGATCTTAGAGAAAATAATGCTGATAACAATGAAAAATTTCTTCTCAGAGATAAAAATGACTTATTGCTCCAGGGTCTTTACGAAACTCCAGACAGAAGTTAATTCTAACGTTACGTGGTTCCGGGTGTGTTAGCCATGCCAATTGAAGATATTTATGCATGAGCCAATACTCCTTATCATACCTGTGTAAATAAACTAAATAGGATATCAATTAAATAAAAGTCATGATAATTTCATTCTTCTTGTCATACCTGAAAAACACATAGATATATTACCAAAACTGTTAGGGGAAGAAGGACAATATGGAAAGGATATCTTTGCTAACAAAAAGAGACACAGAAATTTCCCTATTCTATTAGCATTATCGCAGCTGGCAGTGATGAGCAGATCTGCTGTGGTCATTTCACAACCATGAAGACAAGCCAGGATGCTGACTGGTATGAACCTGGTCTTTACATTATTGGGCCCAGGGTTTTAGTCCATGAATTAGTCAAACCTATAGTCTGTTTATCTAACTCTCTGTTTTCCATTTTCTTTTTCTTAAGCCATCTGAATTAGAGATTTTCATTTACAGCACTTGTGGCCCAAACTAGACTTATTATTAATGATCACAGTTAACTATTCTATTACCATCAAGACTTGTGCTCAGAACAATCAAATCAGGTAAATAGCACCAACAACGTAAAGTGTCCCAGACATATACTTGCTCTTGCAGAACATACATACATATAAAAGAAGTGTTGTAGAGTACATACACATCATCAAAATAGTGTAGATCAAAAGACAGCACCAGATCTAGGTAGAAAAGACATCCCACGTAGCCATGGGAGAGGGTAGAAGTGAGATGAACTAACAATCATCCCAAGGGCTAAGGTTGGAGGAAAGATTCTGCAAATGAGAAAAGTCATGATACAGCAGGCATCTTCAGAAATATATAGTGCTTTAACCTATGCTAAAGTCACAAGTGACATGGAACTGCATCTCTTTAATCAATAATAGCATGGGAAACTCCAAAGCCTATATTCCTACATGATGTAAAAAGTCATACTCTTCAAGATGGCTGGCCTACTGCATGTTGGTGCCCAATGGCAAGAATGTGGGTTCTAGGGGAGTACAACACTTGGAAACATCTACATATACACACACACATACACACATTTTTCATTTATTGAGTTGAAGGGTAGAGTGGTGCAGAGATACAAGAATGGCATCTAATTAAAAGAGCTATTTTAAGGCTATGTCTCAACCCACAAAGGACCTTGTTTTATATGATGTAGTCCTTTCAGATACCATTAAGAATGCTAGTAATTCTTTTATTTGTATGTAACAAATCCTTTCTCACCTTATTTCAGAGAAATAATTTTTTTCCTACTGGAAAGATACATTAAAGATTATATGATCCAATTAGTCACTTCACACATAAGGAAACAAAGGACAAGAAAGGTCTTATAATTTTCAGAATCTCAAGCCAGCCCTGGAACCTAGCTAGATCTTTTCACTCCTAATCCAGAGCTCTTAGCACCACCTTCACCTTTCCTCTCCAAATAAACTTTTGTTCCCAGTAAACCTAATTTTATTTGTTCTGCCAACAATTCAGCTTGAGAATATTATGTTGAATTTGTATTTTATATTCTACAATGCTACTCTAAAGCACTGAGAATTGATTGGTTTCTGGATGTCACCTTTCACCCCGCACAACTCCACCCTCCCTCCCCCTCCCCTGACCCTGGTAGAGCTTTAAAGAATAAGACCCTGCCAACGACAAAGGAGCTAAATCTAACAAAAGCTGTAACTAATGAAATGTGTATTCTCTTTGCTTTCCTCTCATAATGTCAGGGTCCTAAAAACAAATTTAGAACATTCAAAGACAGTTTTAATATTAAAAATATCCACAGCAATTATCATTATTACCATCAGTTGTTCTTAAAACATTTTATTATCAGAGCATTAATTTTCTAGCTCCACAGAGATTAGACAAGTAATAAATGTTTACATATTGTTGACACCAAACCTAATCATATTCTAATAAGTAGCCCAACAGAACTCATGGAATTAACAAAGCTGTTACTTTTTGCTAAAATCTAAGAATGTCTACAAACTTTCTGCAGTAAGAAACCTGACCTTAAAAAAATGCAAATTTTATGTGCATGGTTATAATTGTTTCAATGGCAAAGCTGCTGTTTCAACGTTTCAATGTATTGATCCAGCGATCTCATTTCAAGTTGATCCAAGAAAAATTAACACAGAAAGCCATGCTGCCTGTTGGAGCCAGTAATGCAACCTTACATTATAGGACAATCAAGTGCAGCAGTCTCAGAGAAATGTTCCAAAAGCTTCACATTTAAACTATTGCTTAACACAGATGACTACTGTTAGAGCTTGACAACCTTAGGGATGCAGAGATCTGAATTGGTGAATTAGATTGAATCTGCATAATTTGAATGGAACGATACACTTAAGCTTTCTCCATCAGAATCAATTAATGTGCTCAGTTCTCTTGAGTTCCAGCGTCACATTGTGTTCTCTTTATGTGTGTAAATATATTTAGGAGTGAATAAAATGCCACTTCTCAATTTTCAAATGTTATTCAGTTTTTAATTAAATTTCTCAGAGCAGTTTATCAACCTTGGCATTTACACAGAAAACATAGAAATTTGTTTAGAATGTGTCAAATCAAGCAGCACAATACCAGAGAAAGGGCAGAACGAAAGCCCTAATGTAGTCTTCTTCACATCTCAGGCCTGGGAACAAAAACAGTACTGCAGAGCACAGCCCAGTGAAAATGATTCAGGCTCCTCAGACTGAAGGAGCAGAAAACAGAAGGGAGCTGCCAGAGGCTGCCTGGAAACCAAGGCCAGCACTGGCCGAATAAGGAAGGGAGAGAGGGAAGCAGAGCTAGAGTGGGTGGGGGTGAGCACCGGACAGAGAGGGAGACAGAGGTATGACTAATGCTGATACCGTGCAGTCCAAAAGACAAAAGCACAGCACTTTATAATCTCATTCCTTTGAAGAGAAATGTAATCTGTGTTCTGGATCTGTATTCATGAAGTCAGAAAATAGGAAGTAACAAACAGTGTTTCCAAGGGCAGCTGCTTTTTTTCCTAATTATTTAGGAGTTCATGATAAATAAAAGTGTGTATATTTAAGGAGTATGAGATGCTTTTATAAGCATATACATTAGGAAGTGATTACCACAAATTAGCACATTCATTACCTCACATAGTTACCATTCGTGCATGTGTGTCTGTGTGCGTGTGAACACCTGAGACCAACTCTTGACAATTCAGTATTATTAACAAAGTTCACCATGCTGAACATTAACTCTCCCAACTTACTCATCCTGCATAATTGAACCTTTGTTTGCTTTGACAAACATCTACCCATTTCCTCTACCTCCAGCACCTGGAAACTAATGTTCTACTCTCTACTTGTTTAACTTTTTAAGATTCCATATAGAAGGGAAATTACGTAGTATTCGTCTTTGCGTCTGGCTTATTTTACTTAGCAGTGTTCTCTAGGTCAATCCATGTTGTTGACTATGGCAGGATATCCTTTTCTAAGGCTAAACAATGTTCATACATTTTTTTTTTATGTATCTCAATATATCTATAAGATTTTGTCTGCTCATCTGTTAAGGGGCACATAGGTGGTTTCTAAATCCTGGCTACTGGGAATGATGCTGCAGTGAACATAAGAGTGCAGACATTTCTTCAAGATACTGATTTTACTTCCTTTGGATATATGCCCACCAGTGTGACTGCTGGATCGATCACATGGTAGTTCCAGTTCTTAATATTTTAGGAACTTCCGTACTATTTTTCATAGTGGCTATACAGTTTGTGTTCCCACAACATTATGCAAAGGTTCCAATTTCTCCGCATCCTCATTAACACTTATCTTTTAGTAATAGCCATCCTAGGAGCTGTGAGGTGGTACCTCATTATGGCTCTGGTTTGCATTTTCATGACAAGTAATGTTGAGCACTTTTCATATGCTTGTTGTTTGTCTTGCTTTAAGAAATGTTTAAAAAAAAAAGAAATGTTTATTCAAGTTCTTTGAGCAGTTTTTAATTGGATTATTCATTTCCTTGCTACTGAGTTGAGTTTCTTGTATATTTTGGATAGTAATGCCTTATCAGATACATGATTTGTAACTATTTTTTCCCATTCTATAGGTTGCTTTTTCACTCTGTTGACTGTTTCCTTTGTTGTGCAGAAGCTTTTTAGTTTGATATCCTAGTTGTGTATTTTTACTTTTGTTACCTATGCATCAAAAATATCATTGACAACAAGGCCCTGAGTTTGATCCCTGGCACCAAAAAAAAAAAAAAAAAAAAAAATCATTGCCAAGATCAATGTTAAGATGTTCTCATATTTTCTTACAGAATTTTCAGTTTTATGTCTGTTGTGTCTTTAATACATTTTGAGTTGGTTTTTTTGTCCATAGTATGAGATGTAGGTCTACTTTGATTTTTCTGCATGAGGACATCCAGGTTTACAAACACCATTTATTGAAGAGGCCATACTTTCCCTATTGTATATTCTGGGCACCTTTTTCAAAGATCGATTGTAGCTGTGTGGGTTTATTTCTAGGCTTTCTATTCTGTTCCATGGACTTACCTGCCTGTTTTGATGCCAGTACCACACTGTTTGAGTATTATTAAATAATACAGTTTATTTTTGCTAGTTGAATTTCATAAAAATGTCTCAGTATGTATGTAGCCTTCCAAGCCTAATTTTTCTGACTCAAAGTTTTGGTACAAAGATTTATCCAAGCTCACTCTTTTTCACTACTCTGTGTACAGACTGCATTGAACTTTTTTTTACATTTCATGATGGTTCTGTGCAAAACTAATACATATACTAGGAATGGAATTGTTCTGTCATAGGACACACAAATGTACAATATGTGGCTCCTTTGTGTCTGGCTTTCTTCATTCAGCATAATATAGTCAAGGCTCACCCATGTTGTAGCACAATCAGTACTTCATTTCTTTTTATTGCCAACTATGTACAAATATGCTACATTTTATTTATCCATTCATCAGTTGACAGATATTTGTCTTGTTCTTACTCTTTGGTCATTATGAATAATGCTGCTATGATCATTCCTGTACGGACTTTTGTGTGGATATATGTTTTTATAACTCTTGGGTATAGAGTACACACCTCAGAGTGGAACTGTTGGTTCATATGGTAGTGTTGTTCAGCTATGGTTTTGAGAAACTGCCAGGCTGTTTTCCAAAATGCCCGCACCATTTCCATTCCCACCAGCCGTGTATGAGGGCTCCAGCTTTTCTGACATCCTCACTAACATTTCTATTTTTATGACAGAGGCATTGTAGTAGGTATGAACTTGTATCTCATTGTGGCTTCAGTACAAGATCTTTTTCAGAGAAATGATTTGCAAATAATTTTTTTTTTCCATTCTGTAGGTTGTCTTTTTACTTTTTGGTGGTAGATATAGTTTTTCTGATTGTTTTTTCTAAACATTTGCTGCAGATGTATAAAAAGCAATTGATTTCTCTACATGGATCTTTAACCACCTAAACAATTTAAATAATAGATTCCTCCAGGTTGGTTTTGTTTGTTTTTCATTTTTTTGGGGGGGGGGGTTGTACTAGGGATTGAACCCTGGGCTTTCATACTAAACTATACTCTCAGCTCCTTTTTTACAATTTGAAATAGAGTCTCACTAAGCTGTTAAATTACCCTGACTGGGCTCAAACTTGAAATCTTCCTGCCTCAACCTCCCAGAGTGCTGGGATTACAGGTGTGTACCACAACGTCTGGCTTTAAATCTTGTAATTTTATTTTCGTTGTTGTGTCTTATTTCACTAGCTTTTATCTCCAAAAGCACATCAAGTAAGGCAGTAATAATGAACACTCTTGTTTCTAATTCAAAGGGAATATTTTTAACAATTCTTTATGGAAAATTGTTTGCTACTGGGAGGTAGTCTTTATCAGATTAAGATAGGTTTCTCTTATTTTTATTCATTCAAAACTTTTATTTAGAATGGGTATTGAATTTTACCAAGTATATTTTCCATATCTAGTAAGATGATCATATATTTCTCTTGTCTTTTAGTTTATTAAAATGGCAATATTCACTTGACTCACGTTTCTTGAATAAATTCAGTTTTATCCATAATTCATTAGGATTTTTTTCTTTTGAAAAATAAACTTCTAGATTCAATTGGTAATATTTGTTTAGAATTGTTCACTTTGTCCATGAATTTAATCCTAGAATTTTTCATACTGTCTCGTTTGGTTTTGATAGCAAAATTATAATGGTCTCGTGAGTTATATGATGATTCAAGAATACTTTCTTTTTCTGCATTGAATAGAATCTCTGAAAATTTTTAGATAACTTGCCCATAAAATAATTCAGCTAGATTGTTTCTTTTTAGGAATATCTTAACTACTTCTAGCAAAATAATTCAAGTTTTATTTTCTTCTTCTCTTGGTTTTGGTAAGACAGACTTTGGAAAGTTGTCAATTTCATTTAAATTAAGTAAAGTGGTACAGAATTTAGAATATTCTCTTATTAAAATTTTAATGTCTTCTGTATCTCTACCCATGTCCATTTTCAGTCATAATATTTGTGCCTTTCCTGTGTTTTCAATTTGATCAATCTATCCACATATACTTAATAAAATCAATAGCTTCTTTTTAATGAATCAACTGTTGACTTTAGGTCTACTACACCTTTGTTTTCAATTTCTTGAATTTCTGCTCTTATTACCTCTTTCTACTTTCCAAAGAATTGTTCTATTTTTTCATTTTCCAAAATCTTAGGTTAGATGCTTAGCTATTAATTTTCAACCTGTTTTTCATATAATGGATTTCATGCTAACAATTTTCTCTCCAAGGATAGCTTTTACCCCATTTCATAACCATTAGTACACATTATTGTCATTCTGAGGCTTTATAACCTCCATATTTACTTTGTCCCTGCCCACCTCATGCAGTCATAGGTGGGGAGTTTTGGAGGTGGCTGGATCTATGGTGTGCGATGCTGGGATTAAGGATGTGATGTTGGGATTAAGGATTAGTACATCAATTGGTTTAGCACAGTGCTCAGTGACACCACCCAAAAGGTGGGTAGCCTGGATGGACTATAAAGGGACAGAAAGAAGCTTCTTTTACTATCACTGCTGCCTTTTGTTTGCTCTGCTTTACCATGGACTGTTTCTCCTATGTGATGTCACTTTGCCATGCCATCCTGCCTTGGAGCCAGCCAACCATGGACTGAAACCTCCACAAACTATAAACTGAAATTAATTTTTCCTCCTTTAACTGTGCATGTTGGATATTTTGTCTCAGCAGCAAGAAAAGTAACTAAGTACCAGGCATTCTACAAAGTACAGCTGGTTCAATAGCCTCTTTTGTTTGCTGCTGAATAAATTTACCTTTCTGCACACCTCTCCTCTGGGCTCCCCTTCCCCCTCTCCCTAGGGACTTCCTTCTTGGAGTCCCACTAAGCCTCTGGCCACTGCAGGTCAAGCCAGGCAGGTGGGTGGCCCAGTCACACCACATTTTCCAGAGAAAATCACCTCCATACAGAAAGGATTCAACGAGAGAACAATATACTTAGCACATTACTAAGAGAGCTTTCAGAAAGTATAGTCATTCCCTTGGTATCTGCAGGGGATTGGTCTCAGGACTCCCTTTACCCTCCTCAGATGTCAAAATCCAAAGATGTTCAAGTCTCATATATACCATGATACAGTATCTGTATATGACCTATAATACGCATTGGAAAATTTTATGAATTGGAATACTGTATAAACAATTTCCATCCTGTTTTTAATGGATGAAAATGCTGATACTCAACCATTTTGTTACACAGAAATGACAATTTCATGTTTCCACAGATGAGGTACATTTTTCATGTTATCAAATATTCTTTGAAATTATTTTTAATGTCCACAAATTGTTCCATACATATGAATAAACACCAATTTACTCACCTACTAACCCTACTTTCTATTGTAATACATCTAGACTAGTTCTAATTTTTCATTATTTTCTATTTGTTTCTAACCAGAATGTCATTTAAAAGCTACTGGTGAAATTTATGTGTTGTGATAACAGCTTATGTAACAAAATATGTGTTGTGATATTATGTAACAAAAAAATTTCCACAAATGCTAATCCTTTATCCTCCTACAGCCTCTAAATTGTCTACTGGCTCACAAGTCGCTCTGCCCTTTTCTGCCCCAGCCCACCACTACACACACCACTGGACTGACCCTCCCTTATGGCTCTTTGTAGCTTCCCTATCTTTACTGAGAATCATGGGAGGTAGGGGTGGGGAAGGGTCCAGTTTTCTGAGTAGAGACATAAAATAGAATTTCCAAAGCACTTGTTACCAGTACACTGATAGAGCAGGATTAGTCAGGTACAGTTTTCCAACTTTATTACTGTCATCATCATTATTCTGTCTCCAACTCTGTCTCATTATTTAGTCAAGGAAGAGTTGCCCTTGCCTCTGGATGCAAACTAGGACAAGCCACAGCCATTCTGACCAATGTTAGATATATAAAACCCTATGGTTACTTTGAATCATACATCTTAAATTCAAACTTGAAGTGTTTGGTCCAATATAGTAACACTTCACTCACCTCCCTTCCCTTTCCTCCCCTTATCCCTCATAGGTCCCTCTGGTTACAGGAGAGAGAACACTTTGCAGCCAGCCAAGCTTAGTTTCTTCTTTTCTACACACATTCAATCCCTGCTGACTGCTACTTTTGAGGGCTCCTGAAGGACCTAGAGTGTACAATAAGGGAGGAGGAGAGATCAGGGAAAGCAAGCTCCTACTAGTAACAGTGGAAAACAAGCTCTGCAGGATCAGATGTTTCCAGTGGATTCTTTCCCTCATGGGCTCTTCCTAAAGGATTCCCTTGCTGAGCCTCCCCTTCAGGATGCCTCTCCCTTGGCCTGGTGGTTCCAGAGTCCCCCCACCAACTGTGGCTCTTGGGATCCCCAACAATATTTACTGAGGGGCAATCCTCACCCTGGAAGCCCTCCCTGCTGAGACAAGATGGCCTCAAGTGACTGTAAGCCTTCCTCTAACCTGTGTTCCAAATTTGGTACTCATCCCAGCCAGGCCAGCAAAGGGAGGCTGTTGCTTTTAAGCATTGCCCAGGTGTGGTATGCGGCCTCCTTAGCTCTCTAGCCCAGGCCAGATCTGGGCACTGAGGGAGCCCCTCGCTATAGTCAGCTGCTTTCTATCTCCCCTTATATATGATACAGCTTTTCTTAGCAATTCTTAAGCCACTGTGCATTCACAGTAATATTACATTTCATTTAGTCTTTACTAATGGCTGTGGTTCTAAGTCCTTGAGCTCTCAGCAGTTCTGATGCTCACTCACTCATCTCCACAAAAAAAAAAATCTACAAAGAAAGCTCTATATTTGAACAATCTTCCACCAAGTAAATAAATCTCTTCAAATGCAAACCATTCTCTTTCAGATTAATCGCTTTCTGGGTTCAAATTCTCCAGACTTAGGTTTCTTGGAGCAGAGAGGGAAATAGAAAAGGGCAAGGGGATTAATTACATCGGTTGTACTTGTCTTTTGATTAGACTACTGCAATTGCAAGCAATGTTTCTTCAAAATATCTGTGCACATACTAATCAAAGTGTCAGTGACATATGAACTGAGGATACCAGTGGAGCACAATAGAACATCCAAGCAGAAAAAAACTGACACCAGGAATGTACAGGAGCCAATGGGCTGTGTTAGAAAGGCAAGCATTCCCAAAAGCCATCACCGTGACAGACTGAATCTTCCCAAGAGCCAGAGCAATGCCACGGGCTCATTTCCATCCAGAGGCTGTGTGCCTGGCAAAATGACAATCAAGTGTGATGGTAAAATAAATGTATTTCAGACATAAAGTGCTCATAGGCTCTATTGCTTGTAACCCCTCTTTAAGAATTTACTTGAGAATGAGATTACCAAAAGAAGAAAGTAATTTAAGAGGAAGACATGCAATCCAGAAAACAGTAGATTCTACCCAAGAGAAAAGTCCCAGAATAAGAGCTGTGCCTCAGGCCTCCCTGGGAGAGCTTGGAGAGACAGGTTCAATGAAAGCATTGCAGGGCTGGGAGTGGGGACTCTTTCATAGTTTGAGACAATTTATTATTGCTCTTCCTATAATATTTAATTTTTCCAACCATGTCTAAAAATTAAAATTATCTCAATTTAAAAAAATACCACTGATATCATTAATGGTTCAATCACTGAATTAACTCGAAACAGTTTTTGTCTGGGGACTTTGTTAATAGTACTTGTTAGGGGTTGGGGATTTAGCTCAAGTGGTAGAGTACTTGCCTAGCAAGCATTAGGGCCCTGAATTCAATCCCCAGCCCAAAAAAAAAAAAAAAAAAAAGTACTCATTAGTATTTGTTATACAGGTTTAGAGTTGGACTAATTAGACTGACAATACATTGAACTAAACTATTTAGAAATAACCTTATGAAGCAGAAGACAGGCTTTAAAATAAGAATTGTATTTTAAGGTTTAATTAGCATATATATTGATGTTATTATAAAAAATATTTATGTTCTAGTAATACTACAAACAGCTTTGAATCAGCCCACCTCAGTTGTACTCCAAGCTCTGTCACCAATATATTGTGGGGCAATCTTGAAAAACACCTCGCTTATGTTCTTCAGTTTCAGCATGTACAAAAAAGAATTTTTAAATTAATATTACACGTATGTATTAACTGCCTTCTAGTAGTCGGTGTTCTAGAACCTGAGAATACAACAGAGAACAAATCTCACTGAGTCACATTCTAACAGAGGCGATAGACAACAAAATGTAAAATGTATATAACATACTAGTAGGAGATAAGTCCTATGACGATAAATAAAACATAAAAGACTGACAAGGACTACTGGAGAAGGGGATGCTGTTTTAAATAAGGACATCACAGCAGGCCTCACAAAATCAGAAATATTTAAATAGATTTGAAGATAAGAACAACACACATCAACTCTAGAAGTAGAATATTCCAGGCAGAAGAAACACAACACAAAAACACTACAATATGGAAACCTGCGTGATGTCTTAGAGGGATAATGGGAAGGCCCTGTGGAAGCAGTGCATGAGGGCAAGAACAGACAAATTCAGTGATGTAACGGAGACCTGATCACCCAGCTGGGTAGGCCACTGTAAGGACTCTGACTTTTATTCCCATGCAATGCATGGGGGATTTTAAGCTGATTAGAGATGACTTGGTTTCCATTACAAAAGAATAACTGCTATGTGGAGCATAAGCTATAGAAGACAAGAACCAAAGCAAAGAGTCAGGAAAGAGGCTCTCTACTGATTCCAGGTGTCATGGTTTGAATTGTGTCCTCGAGAATTCATATGTTGAAATCCTCATCCCCAGTACTCCAGAAAGTGTCTTTATTTGAAAATAGTCTTTACAGAGGTAATTAAGGTGAGACCTTAGTGCAGGCCCTACTCCAATATGACTTGTGAAAAGAGAAAACTTGAACACAGAGATCCACACACAGAGTTTGGTGATACAGAGGCACATGGAGAAGCTGGTCATCTGTAAGTCAAGGAGAGTCCTTTTTTTTTTTTTTTTTTTTTTTTGTGGTGCGGGGGATCGAACTCAGGCCCTTGTGCTTGCAAGGCAAGCACTCTAATAACTGAACTAAATCCCCAGCCCCCAAGGAGAGTCCTGAAATGGATCCTTCCCCCACAGCTTCCTGGAGGAACCAATCCTGGAGGAACCAATCCCCCACAGCTTCCTGGAGGAGCCAACACCTTAAATCTGGGCTTGTGGACTCCTTAATTGTGAGATATGAATCTACTGCTTACACTACCCAGTTTGTAATACTTTATTAAGGCAGCCCTGGCCAATACATCAAGTAAGACATAATAGTGACTTGGACCACACAAGTAGCAGTGGAAGTGGTTAGAATCAAAAAGATTTCCTGACGGATGTATGAAGGAAATGGAGGTATCAAAGCAGGTTTTTCCCTTGCAGGTATTGGGACTGAATACCTGCAAGGGAAAAACTGCCACAGACTGAGATAGGGAAAGCTGGGGCTGGAGCAGATGTAGAGGTAGGTATGAGTATAAAGTCTAGGAACTCTCTTTTGCATATGTTATTACAGATAGAATTAAGGGTAATTATGACACAACTAATTTAGAGAATCAAATGCATCCAGTACACATTTGTTGCATATTTACTGTGTATAAAGCATTTAAACAGTTCAAAAATATTCATTTGTTTTGTACAAATATGGCCTACAACTTGCATGAACAAGATGTTCAATTATCAAATCATGAAAACATCAAATTTAAGTGACCTAGGCTATGCACAGTTTATTTATACTGTAATCAGTTTTGTTACTGGACTGTTAATTTCTTCTATAGACAGAGTCTGTGAAATGATAATGTCAAGTCACTATGGTTAGTACTCTGAAATATTCATTTGAATTCATATCCTCAAGAATGTCTGCTTTTAGTCAGTACAGGTACCATACAGATGTACACATTTCATGAACTCAAGAATCTTTGGCTCTGACACTGTTTGAACATGGCAAGTTACTCTCTGAGCCTTGGTTCCTTTGCCTATAAAATGTTGATTAGAATAATCAACATAAAACTGAGGTGAGGAAGTCTAGTGGCATATACAGAGTGTTCACTCTAGTGATCAGGTCACAGCAAGTACTCAAGCTGTAATGATTAGTTTCTAATGGTGCTATAGGATTTCAGCTTGAGGTGAACTACACCGCAGGGTCAAGAACATCTAGCAGGACTGAGACTTAAAGCAGGAATGAGTGATATGGTTTGGATCTCACATGTCTCCAAAGGCCTTTGTGTTGGAGGCTTCATGGAAGTTCCACTTCTCCCAGATGGAAGAACTGACTGCAGCCATCTTCCTGGATCTCTTCATCCTTGGCTTTTTCTTGCTTGATTTGTTGTTGTTGTACAGATAAATAACAGAGTATCTGAAAATTCTGTCTTCACCACGTGATTGTTTCCCTGCTCACAGCCCCCCTACAGACTGACCAGGTCCTACACAATGAAGTATCAAAACAGGAAGTCCTTCACAGCCTGTAAGAATACAGTTTCATTCTACTTTTGAAATTTGTGCTCATCATTTTCTAACAACTTTTCCACAGATGGAGTGCTGTATCATTCTATACAGTCTATCAGTGGTGGCAAACCTATGGCATGCATGCTGGGATTAGAGGTGTTACCACACTCAGCTTCCACTCCTGTACTTAGGGAAGGAAGACTGTATCCTCTCATTATGGTTTATCCTTATTTAGTAGTAACAGACATCCCTTAATGGTGACTCCTTCTCTCTAGTGCTCAGGTCAGGTTATTTCTCTTACAGTTCATACCCAAAAAATGCACCAGCAAACTCTGCTGGCTCTACTTCTAACATATGTGGAGCTTTTAAACACAGTGTCCTCCTTCATAGTCCATCATTTCAGTAGCAAAAGAATCCTTAAGAGTAGAACTCTGTTCAAAACCCCAAATGGCTCACTCGAACATCTAAGAGTAAAAAACATAGCCTTTAAATAGCCTCCCAAGTCCCACATCTGTGCTCCCTACATCTTGACTTCACTTAGTGCACAGCTCTTCCTTCTTCGCTGCACTTCAGCCAAACTGGGCATCTCAGAAAACAGTAATAAGCAGCTAATATTAAGCACCTATTATATTCCAGGTACTTTTCTACATGCATTTAATGCATGGACAGTAAGACCCTGAGAGGCTATAGAACCTGTTCAAGGTTACACACTTTATAAGCAGGAAAACTGCAAATGCAACCCAATCAAGTTCTGGCGATAGAGCCAAATCTCAACCACACAGCACAGCCATACTGCCGTTGAGCCTTGAATTTTCATTATAGTCACTTTATTTTTAATTTTTTTCTTCCATGGACCTCAGAGTTGCAGGTGGGTTTAATCAGAGTCCTCACTTCAGAAACCCCATGCTATTCATCATTGGTCCACAGCAGTCTTTTTTTTTTTTTTTTGGTCACTTTCTAAATATTCAGCTTTTTTTCCCTCTTGACTTGAGAACATTAATTTTTACATCTATGGTTCTTTGTAGCTTAACAGCCAAATTCTCCAACAACTCAGGGTTGCTTAAAAAGGTATATTCTGTCTCAAGGATGCAGGATTCAACATGTGTCTATTATATCCACCTTACATACTTTGATGTATAATGATCTGCAGACTCAGTCTTTATCTCCTTTATCTCATACATATTCTTTATCCCATATTCCTTGAGCTTCTTTTCAGAATTCAAATCGTCTAATTTCTTTGAAAATAAGGAGAATGTCTACAGTTTTCCTTGAGATATTCCTTACCAGCCTTATTCTGCACCTTTTTTCCTCTTTTTCGGGGAGGGCAGGTAGGGACATATGAGTCTTGGCATGAGTCAGGTGATAGTGACTACTGCTTCCCCGCTGGTTCCTTTCTGCCCATTATTCATCATCTGAGAATGGCCCTCTATTTACAATATCCAGGACTCTTTAAAGGAAAGTGGCTATCAGAAGCAGCTGGCAATTTGAGTTTCACAATACACTCTTACCGACGTGGTGGTGGAAGGGATCCATGCTGTTTTTGTATTTCCCCTGCAAAGCAAGAGGTCAGCATGGCTCACAGTGGAGGCTGATAATCTTGGAAATCCACCTGTTAGAATTCACCCATCAGCTATAAGTAGTGACTTCTCACTTACAGATAATTTCTCTCTTCATTTTTATGCTGGAGTACCAAAACTCAGTGATTTGATGAAACTACGTACTAGTCCCACAAATCATGTCATGTAGGGTATAAAATGAACCCCTTCATGGTGGGAGACATTTTCCTTTAGTTTTTGTTGAACTAGAGAGTGATGCAATTGCATCTAGAATTCAATTTTAGTCTAAAAATACTTGGCAGATAATCCTCACTTGTGGTATAGACTTACAGCTGTTTCTCTGCTTAAATGAATATAGACTGTCATGTTTATTTCAATTCTTTTGTTTTCAATGGTTGCAGGGACATGGAAAGCAAAAAGTCTTCTGGTTTAAAAAAGTGAAATAAATAGAACAATCTCATGCTATAAAAACAATCTCATGTAGTAAGTGCAATTTAAAAAGTCTTGTGTTAATAACAGCATTTGGTATTATATAAGGCAGGATTACTTAGATTTTTTTAAAATGATCACTACAGAACAAAAATTAAATTGCCAAAAAAAATTAAAAAGTGAAATAATTAGAACTCCATGAAGCTCTATATCCCAGGTAACTGGAAAAACAATAGTTATCACAGTGATTGTGGTAGGTGGAGGGGTTGTAGCAGGAAGAGAAAGAAGATCAAATTGTTAGAAATCTAAGTAATTGATAGTAAGAAACAGGATTAAAGTTGAGAAGTCAGTATCAAAAATAGATTACCATATCTATTATCATATCGGAGTTGACGATATGCTGGTAGCACCACACAGAACTGTTTAAAAATAACAAACACAGTCACAGTATTTGGTCTTAACTGCAGTATAATCATGTTGAGCCATTAAAAAGATAAGTTGAAGTTGAATTGGCCACAAGCAGGTCGGGAAGGACCAAACCTACACAGAGCTTGGTTTCAAACTCAGGTTTCACTGGGATCACAAAATGAGACATAAGAAACAGAAATCATGACAAAAATCAGTAGGCAATAGCTGGGCATGGTGGCATAGGCCTGTAATCCAGGACTCGTGAGGCTAAGGCAAGAGGTCCCATCAAGTTCAAGGCCAGCCTCTCAAAAAACAAAACAAAAAATCAGTGGGCAAGATGAAGTATAAAAGCATAATGGGAAAATACAGTGAACTTAAAAATTTATTAAAGTGAAAGACATTGCTATTAATCCCCCTCAAAATACCATCTCGACTCTGAACACACTTATCCCATCATATCTCATCATTCTTGGCAACGCCTTCTAATGCAGTTTTAAAATTTAAATATTCACTTTTTTTGGTCATCACTCGATCAAACGTTTATGGAAATTTCTCTTAAATAAAAACATTACAGTGTGTTCACATCTACCTTATTCACCAGATCAGGAACTGTGTTATTTCTGGCTCTTCCCCAAAGTCAAAAGGACCATGAAAGGTAAATGTTTTGAATTCATTCAGGATATAGAGGCAGCCACGGCAGCTCAACTAAAGACACTCAGAAAGAAAACTTCCACTTTCACACAACGGAGTACTACCCTGCCATAAAGAAGGATAAGCTTGAGACATTTCTAGATAAATGGATGCACCCTGGGACCATATTCTTAAGTGAAATAAATTGTACACATGTTTAACTACCACATTGTTTCTCTTGTGTGAGAAACTGGAAGTGTAAATAAGGACCAAAATGTGTTGAGAAAAGGGAAGTAACTGTTCAAATGGGAAGGGGAACAAGGGGACAGGGGAGGGACAAGAAAAAAATGAATAGAAGGAAAAAAATGGAAACCAAATTTTTGTAAGGAGGGGAAGAGGATTGAAGGGGGGGGAATGAGAAAAAGAAGAATCTCGTATATCACATACAGATATAAATTCCCTAAAATGGATGTTATCATTATGTATATCTAAGATTTACTACTAAAATAAACTCTAAAAAAAAAAGAAAGAAGACTTCAGAACTGCTTCAGAAAATGGCACGAACAATGGGATAAGTGTTCAAAGCAAGGGGGAGTATTTTGAGGAAAATTAACAGCTATGTGTCTTCTACTGTAATAAAATTTTAAAATTTAAACATTCACCCAAATGTTTGATTATACTTCATAGTTTATAATGTGCAAAGGAGTGGATATTATTAGAACATGGCAACATAGTTTGTATATTTCCTAACTTTGATCCATGTGTATCTGTTGTGTGCATGTAGCTTTTATTCTCAATTAAATGTTTTAAGGACCAACTACTACCCTCTTGTCTAAGAGACAGGCTATGATTCCAATAATTAATGACATACGCTTTTATTAGGCAAAGCCTATTATAGCTATCATTCGTAGCATGCTTTGTCATTTACAGAGATTTTTTTATACACACTATCTTATCAGATTGATTACACTTTTGAGTTTTTAAGTTATTTATCCCCATTTTACATATGAGGAAACCGTGCTCACTTTAGCAGCACATACACATATGAGCAAAATGCAATGCAGACAGTTAGGTGGCTTGCCTCAGGTTACTCATATATTTGCAAAGCTAAGAACAAAGGCTCTATTTACCATAGCTGTATTAGCTATGGTTTCCTCTACACTTAGTGGACACTTCCACATCTATATATTTTCAACAAATGTCTTTCCCATACATTTAATATCATTCAAACGTGTGTGGGTAGAGCAAATATTTACTATAGCAAATCTAGCTATCACATACATGTAGATATAGTCAAAAGCATCCTTGATGATAGATTTACAAAGCTATAGTTTCCCTGGCAAGATACGTTTTTGTTTACTTATTTCCTTTTACAGATTTTTTTCCATCTTACATGCTGTGAGGATTAAAGAAGATAGGGGAGCCACACCTATCAAAGGGAGTAATTTTTAAAATCAGCATATATTACTGATATGGTTGCAGTGAAGTATTATAATAGTCTACGTCTACATACACAGAGACAAATATTCTCAAGTGACAAAACTACAGTTAACATTGTGCAGAAGTCAATGAAATTGGTTTTTGGCTTTAAAAAGTAGACAAAAAGCTGACAATTCTCACATTAAGTTATAAAGCTAACTAAGGAATAAGTGAAAGAAGAAAAACTACCAAGAAAACAACAGACTTTCGGAAAGACAGGAAGAAAACCCTATCAGAATAGTGTCACATGGGCCAAAAAGCAAGAGATATAGAATTTATCAACAGAACTCAGGAAAAAAGATTAGACCTAGTAATTGGCAATCTCCAATAATAGGTCTATAAAACAAACTGCTCTACGCTTGCTAGCTGGTAGAAGCACTGAGAAACTGAAGTGATTCCAACTTACAGATGGGTACAGTTGCAAAATGACATATTAAAGATAACAGCTTGAATAAAATAAAAATGAAACAGCTCAGGAAGGCTTAAAGATGATCACCTAGATACAGATATACAAAAGCACTGCCCCCTAAACAAGCAGAAGTGGTGGATTGAGGGAGGGATGCCACTGGACCCACAAAGAAGATTGAGTACTGGCAGCTATCTTCCTTCCTAAAATCATGGATGATAACAAAAAACCAGAGCCCAAAATATATGCTAGAAAAAAGGGTTACCTAAGGTAAAATTGAGATGTAAAAGATAGCTCTAAATGTTTTAAAACTCTAGTAAGAGTTACAGAACAGAGAGTGAAGAGGAGGAAAAGAGTGAAGAGGAGTGTGTTTAAAAATCAAAGAACATGGGCTGGGGATTTAGCTCAGTGGTTAGAGTGCTTGCCTAGCAAGCAGAATGCCCTGAGTTCCATCTCTGGTTCAAAAAAAAAAAAAAAATCAAAAATCAAAGAACACTTGCCTACCATATGTGCGGTCCTAGGTTTGATCCCCAACACCACTAAACAAAGAAAGCAACAAGTAAGTAAAATCAATGTAAAACAAAAAGACATGGGAAACTGGAAAACAGAGAGATCAAACACTGTTTAAAAGGGTAGCAAGATTAAAATCAAACAAGTGAGATTCAAGCAAAAAAAATTAAAGGAAAAAAGTGAGCTAGTAATACTGTTAAATGGCACATCCATCAAGAGTACAAGTCAGTCACAGAACATCTAATATCACAACTCTGAAATATGCAGATACTGACAGAAACACAAAGATAAAATAGACCAACTCAAAATTTTCATGGGTGACTGATCGACAATTTTGGGCAAAAGAAGAATAATCAAAATGCTTTAAAGGTATACTGATCACAATCTTCATGGGAGTCATGAACAGAACCATCTCCTCTAAATCAATATGTTTGACACACAAACATAAAAGATATAAAAAGTTAAATAACTCAATAAACAAGCTTAGTATAAAACAGAGATACAACTATACAAACTGACACAAATTAGCACTATCAGTAAAACGTTCTTTTCAGACACGTGAAGACAGGAAAAAAAAATCTCCCAATACAGGCCAAGAAGCACAGTTATACAAATGACATTCTGCACTAGAAATTAACTGTGTTAGAAGTTCATCATAAAAGGATAACATAGTGAAAAACGTCTCTCTCCCTTCAAACCTATCCAAAACAAAATGAAAAACACCCCCTTCCCTTTGAACCTATGCAAAAAATTAGTGGAGGGGGGAAAAAAAAACCCTTCATTAAGTTGAAGAAACAAAACTACAGTTGCAAGGTCTTTAGAAAAGCTATACTAGTGAAACACTATAAAACAAAACCTTCAATGTAACTAAACAGTACTTAGAAAAAGAACGCAAAAATGAGAAACACACAAAATTTTAGTGAAGTTAACACATAACCCAAATGACTAAAAGAATTGATAAAGTTGAAAGAGAAATGGAGATCACTGTAGAAATTACAGAAATAGCAAATAATAGCAATAATCAAAGGTGGTGTGGAAATTTTCAAGGAATTCCAATGAGAAAGGAAAACAAAAGCTAAAACAACAAAAAAAAAATCACTCATTAAAAATATATATAGAAGTGCTGTAGAGATTTACAAAATATAACAGTCCAAGTAAAAACTTCCCTAACAAACTGTCAAACCTAAAAATGCATAATTTTCAAGGAAAACACAAGTTACCAAAAATCAATCATGACGGTAAAATATTAGATTAACCAATGATACAAGAAGCTAAAAAGATAATAGCACCTTCGGTTCCTAAAAAAGCTTTTAGTTCCCAAAAAAGTAAAAAATTTTTTGCCACCAGCAACAACTAGCACAGTCATTTTAAAGAAAGATAATCTGCAAGACTATGAAGAAAACTAAAACATTATTGATAAAAAGGGAAATAAGACACAGACAGACAAAACACACTGACCAATCAACTGGCCACATTCATAAATGGGACGAATCAATATCACAAAGATAGTCATTCTATCCAAATACATTTTAACAATTTAATGCAATTTCAACAAAAATTCTAAATATTTTCCCCAGAATTTGACAACCTGACTTTAAAATTCATGAGGCTGTGTAAAAAGACAATAGCCAAGACAATTCTGGAGAGTATTAATAACTAAAGTCAGGCTGAGGATTTAGCTCAGTGGTTAGAGTTGCTTGCCTTCCAAGCACAAGGCCCTGAGTTCAATCCCCAGCACCAAAAAAAAAAAAAAAAAAACACTAAAGTCACATCAACTGCTTTGACATTTGAATTTGGTACCCCATGTATTTTGATATGAAACATTTGTCCCATTACTCCTTGTTTGGTACTCAATGGGCAACCTAGAACTCATCGAGATTGATTGCCTTGTGATTTGCTACCCTTCCCAGCCAAAACAATCTACCTGGTTATTTGTCGTGCCTCCCAGAACCAATTAATCAAGGTATCACTGTACAATAATTAAAATATACTGGTTGCAGGAGTACGTCATGAAGTAGTAGCACAGAAAAGGAAGCCTAAAATTAGACCTCAATATAAATGCAATTATTTGAGAAATCTGGCATTATAAATCAAAGTACAATAAATACCACTCAAAAAATAGCACTGAGGCAAACTCAAAAATATCTTTAGCTCAAAATATACACAAAATTAATTCTAAAAGGATGCAAGCCCAAAAATGAAAATCAAATGTGAGTTCTTACCCATTCCTGGTGGGAGTATAAAGTAACTACTCTGGAATGCAATTTAGCAATACCTAAGAAAGTAGAATACCTATATTCACTAAAACTCAACGTGTCCATTCTGAATAATTATTTATAAGACAGGAATGATGTCTACTTTGGCCCTAATAAAGTACAATCTTATTATCCATCAATACGGAAAATGATTGTGGTGTGAAAATATATCAACTGTAATATACCCAAACAACAGAATGTTTTAAGGTAATTAAGAGGAATTCATTATAGGATTTAATCAAATCTAAGATGACATCAATTATAAGGTACACATTACTTTGTCATTAAGACAATGCTGCCAATTTTAAGATATCACAGATTTATGAAGCACCCAAATTTTAAAGATGCTCGGTTACGAAATAAGTGGAGGCAAGCACTCTAACCACTGGACTGGGGATTTAGTGCAGTGGTTAGAGTGCTTGCCTAGCAAGTGCAAGGCCCTGAGTTCAATCCTTGGTGCGTGCGCGCGCGCACACACACACACACACACGCACACACAAGTGGAGATCAACAAAGACAGTACTAGGTAAAAAAGAGGTTTCAAAATTATAAATATACCTTTTTTTATAAAATTTCAAAATACACAAAATAGTCATAAGTACTTAAAAATTCACGAATGTAAAATGAAGATAAAAGTGTGCATGGGAATGACATACGTTAATAGCTCAGTGAAAAAGAGGTAGAACAGAAAAAGGTTATAAGCTTTAGTTACACCTTTTAATATTAAAAACAAACAAAACAGGAACTACAGCTTTTGCACAGCTTTTTTAATATGCTAAAAGTGAGTTTATCCTCTCCACCATGGGACACAGACAAATCAATCACTCCCATAGCTTCTGTGAAACACGCGATTATAAAATGTTTATTCTTCAAACACAATAAAGAAACACAAGTTGTTAAACATCCCTGAGAGATTTTTACTGTTCACTCACAGGGAATGGGAAGGAGGAAGAAAGAGTGTGTGTGTGTGTGTGTGTGTGTGTGTGTGTGTGTGTGTACATATGCATGCTGGGTGAGAGTTTGCAAACTTAAATGTGGCAAAATGTTTAAATTTTTTAAACCTAGACATTGGAAACTTTTATTTGAAAATGAAATTCTAAAACGCAGAAAAAACAGTTTTAAGGGTGAGCTCGTGAAAATTTCAGGAAACAACTCCTACACTAAATAAACTTCTTCACAAAAAATATGGACAGATTTCCAACTCTTTCTAGCAAAACCCCTTGTATAAATGCTGGAATAAAGTCAGCACAACAATGAAAATTATAAGGCAATCTCAAGATTTGAAGTAGACACAAGAATACTAATAATACTGGTATACTGAATCTACTAGTATTAACCAAGCTGGATTAATACTACCAAAGCATGATTCTATATATGGAATCTATTAACATAATTCATTACATTAATAATTATAGTTTATAAAAATATAGACTGTCATGCAAACATGGAATTCAACATATATTCTATATTTTATTTTTAATAACCCTAATTAGAAATACAAATATTATTAAATTGGAAAAAGTATTCCCTATTATTTAGCAGTGCTCTAAAAGAACCAATCAATGCAAACAAACCAGAAAAATAAAACCCTTATGTAAAAGAACTTGAAACAATACTGACAAAATTATTTGCAAATAGTACTAATAAACTCAAGAGAATTACTGAAAAAAATTAGAATTAACAAGAATTCAGCAAAGCAGCTGAAAACAAGATAGCATAGCAGCTATAATAACCAATTAGAAAACAATGAAATCTCATAACAAATGTTAGCAATGATAATAAAGCCTGTAAACTATTTTTAAAGGTGCAAACTCTATTCTCAGGAAAAAAATAAATTTGTATCAGATGGAAGGTCTTTAAAAAAAATGTATCTCAGTGGGAAGACTGAATGTTGTAAAGATGCTGATTCTCTGCAAACTAATTTGTACATTTAGCGGTATGCTTATCAAAACCAACAGCATCTTTAAAATGAAATTTAACAAGTTGATTTTACCAATAAAATAACAATAGCCAAGAATCAAGATATCTTTAAAATTAAAACTTGGGAAATTTTGGAACCAAATAAAAACACATACAAAACAGATACGAGATTCTGGCACAGGCAAAGAGATCAGTGAAATGAGTTCAAAAACAGACTGATGAATAAAGATTTTAGTTTATACCTGTGCCATTTTAAACCACAATCATATGATTGAGATGGATTAAATAATATACTGTAAGAGTAAACACTTCTGCATTATGACAGAATGTATCATTTTAAAGAGTGCTTAAAGATAACTCATAGAAGATGTCTTCTACATACTTAATATGCAAGGAGCTCACAGATGGTAAACTCTTCAGCATACAGTGACTGAAATACAGTGTTTCAAATTTTTAAAAATTTTATTACCGTTTTAGTATATATGCTGCCAATACAAGCACTAAAAAATTTATTACAGTAAAAGTAATAAATCTACTTGGTTTGAACATACTTAGCCCCCTTGGTTTGAACATACTTAGTATCCCATCATGCCTGCCACCTTCTGAAGCAGTTCTTCCAGCCCTTCTCCATTATTATCTTTAGTTGTGGCATTGTAGCTGCCTTGATGTCCTGACTCCATTTAAAATGTTCACCTTTCATGGTTGTTTTGATTTGGGGATAGAGTCAAAAGTCACATGGTGCCAGACCCACCTAGTGATTAAGTGGATGAAGACAAATTAACGCTTTTACAATTCAGACTTACGTTGCATGGCCTTTGATTTCAGCCTTCACCTTATTTTTGACCACAAAACAAGACTTCCAGCACTACTTCAGCAAGTGGAAAGAATGATAGGATAAATGCATACAAAAAGAGGAGAAGTATTTGAGGGGGGTTAATGACAATGTGTCTTTTACTGTAATAAATATCTTTAAATTTAAACGTTCACCATATTTTTTGATCACCCTATATATGTACGCTAGCCAAACTTGCAGTATCTTTTCACAGGAAATAAAAGAGGTATAACTAAATATCATAACCAACTCTCCCTTTTTACCCTGAGTTAGCAATAATAAAAAGACAAACAGAAAACTGTGCAAAGAATATAAATAAGAAATACATGGACTATACAAAACCAATCAAAATGAAAATAGGCAACAATGCTGTTTTATATGTAATTAGAGACATGTAAGTGAAAACAAAGTAATTTTTTAAACACTGGATTTGTAACTATTAAAAATAGTAGTGGTGGACTTTCTGAAAAGTAATTTGGCAGAATATATAAAAATTTTAAAAATAGAAACCTCTGCACAGGAATCTATTTCTTATAGGAAAACTGGTACTTGAGCACAAAGACAATATACACAGAAATGATCATTTGATGCACTGTGTCTAGCACTGAAAAATATAAAGGACCCAAATGCCCATGAATATAACAATGATTAAATAAATCCTGGCATACCTGTGCAGTAAGTAGTAGGTAGTCGTTAAAAAGATTAGATAAACGTGTATGTATAGAGATAGCTTTTAAAAAGCATTGAGAAAAGTTGTAGAAAGTCAGGTACAGAGTATTACTTAGGTAAGAACAAGATAGACAGGTATATATGAATGAGAAAATGACACAAAATAAAATATTGATGAAGGATAATTTTCCTATTTGGTCGGAATGCCTGCATTGTTCCTATCTACTTCTATTGGGAAAGTATTTAGGATGCATTTGTGTGAATTTTTAAGTTAAAAAAAAAAAAGGAGCTAGATTTACTTAATGTGAATGCTATTTGCTTATTTGAATAACAGAATTAAAAAACTCAGTTCTAACAATTTCTAGTTACAATTTGAAGCTTGAAGATAATTGCTACCTTGAAAGAAAGCAATCTACTGAATTAATCATAGTATAGTTATGTAACTGACTTTTTAGTCCCTTAAACTGTATTACAAAACCTTCCAAAGCTTTCATGTTGTGTCATAATTGTTTCATATTTTCATTCCTTTGCCCTAAAAAGCTGTCAGTGTTCCTCTAAACTACTTTCACAAGGAAACTGCCCCACTACTCAATAAGAACTGAAAAAGTTATCTGCTCAAGGAAAGATGATCTTCCTGAGTGCCAGGTGAACATATCCAGTAGGCACACAACCTCAGACACCACCTTGTAAGGTACTAACAGTACTGGCACTTTCCCGTGATCTTTCTATATTATATATGATAGTTTTAGGCATTTTGACAGTATAATGCAGAAAATAAGATAATGAACATAGTTAAAGCTCAAGAATCTGAGTAGTAATAATGAAATTTGTACTTTTATCCAGCCCTTTCCAAGACCTCAGTCTGAAACATTCTATATGCTTTCAATAAATAGGAAGTAGTTTTGGTTTAAGTAGGTTATCTGAATCCTAATTCAAATCAATGACGTTGAAGTATTCATCAAGACCATGAGTTCAGATAGACCTCACTCTGTGACCTTTGGGCACATCACCTAAAGTCTGGTGACTTTACTTGTGAAATGTATCCCACAAGGTGGGTGTAAGATCATGGGAGACAATGTAAATGAACTGGTAGCAGAGTATACAAAAATCTAATAATTATGTTCGTTCTCTTGAATAGACATAATTTCCCAAAGCAATTTGAGAACTATGGTACAACTCATTAAGATTAATATATACGATTAATATTTGAAATAGTAAAACTCGTGGCTTTAGAGTAAAACAGATAGGGTCAAATCTTCCTTTACAACTTTAGAGATGAGGACTCCTGAGTAAGCCAATCTCTGATCCTCAGTTTTCTCATCTACTAAAGCACGTACCATCAACTATTACACACAGCTCGAGTGAAGACGATATGACATAATACACATAAAAGCTTTAGTAAGAAATCTGGTACAAAAATACCAGGTTCCTTCATTTAAATAAAACTATTTTTAATGTCTGTTCTTTATATTTTAATGACTTAATTTACATTTATGCAATAAACTGAGCACTCATCATGTGCACTAGCCACTATGCTGAGTGCTAAAGACAAACTAGTAAACAAAAACACCACCCCTGTCTTCATCTAGTTCATTGACCATAATGAGGCAGTGAGACAGGCATTAGTCAAATAATCCAAATGTCAACTGTGCTAAGCACTATGGAGGGGTAAGCCAAAAGGGAAAAGAAGTAGGGTTTGCTCTGATCACAGAAATCAAAACAGGCTTCCTTTGGGAAATTCTCATTTGTAAAGTGCAGGCAGGTTAAGCAGGCACAGTGAAATAGGGAAGAATGCTTCAGACATAGAACAGAATCTATGCCTTTTGAATTTCTCTATAGTTTTATCTCCATCCTGGTAACTGGTAACTTGGTACAAGGTACTGAAAGAATAATGTAGCTGGCACGAAATACGAAACACTAGGCAGAAATGACCACAGCAAATGAAAAGCTTTGTGGAACATATAATCCAAAAAGCAATGCTAAGTTTTTAAAGAGTTGTAAGGTTTATGTTGTTTGTTGTTGCTGCTGCTACTGGGTGGAGATGAAATCATTTATATTTCACAAGAGTGTGGCAACACAGCAAAAAGAATTTGAGGTCAGACAAGTAAAGGTGAGATCAATTTGGAGTTAAAGAAATGATGAGAACTTAAAATAAGGCAGCTAATATTAGCAAAACAAATAAACAAACAAAAAATAGTAAATGTTAAAGGATAATCAGGAGATAAATTCAACAGGATTCAGTAACAGACCGGATTGGAGTATGGGAGAGGAGTCAAGGCAATTTTTAGACTTCTGATTTGTATTATTAGTCAGATGATAGTTATATCTTCAGATATAGAAACACGGACTGGATTTGGGAAGGAAAGATACTGCATTCAGTTTTAAACAGATTGAATTTGTGCTATTTATGAGATAACCAATAGAAGATATCACATAGGCAGCTAGGTGTAAAGATTCAGACATAAAGGCAAGATCTGGGTGTAAGTATACATTTACAAATGATATATATTTATGTGCTATAAGTTTGCTCCTTCTAAACTTACCACAGATGGCTGAAGTCATCAAACATATGTACCAACTAACGGATGTAATTATAAAGGATGTAAGTCTCTCCTATATATATCAATGAGTACTATTTGGGCTTACTGGTATGCTACTGGAATCATGTTTTGAATTAGTGAATTGTTATAGTATGTAGTTGTTCTCTACTGTTGCATATCTGAAAGAACCCAAAAGACATATTCCTGAGTCTTGTACAGGGTATCCTTATTCCAAAAGGATTAAAATGCAAAGGTGATTCAGTCTTATTAATTCATTTGAAAATCCCAATGCCTATTCCTACATACTAAATTCAAGTTACCGTAAAAATAAATTAATAGCTATTATGTCATACTCATTAATAAATTACATTCTGCAACTCATGACAACTAACACCAAATGTTCTATCCTGAAGAATATGTCCAATCTGGACTCCATCATATCAGTGAATGGCACGTCTTCTCACTCAGTTTCCCAGGCTCAAAACTTACATGTTATTTTTGATCCATCTGCCTCACATTTCCATATCTAATTCGCCACCAGCAAGTGCTGCTGGGTATAACTTAAAACATATCATAAATCCAACTACTTCTTACAACCTCTGTCAATACCACTGTAGAATGAGTGATCAAATTGGCAATACTGATACACCTTAATACGATTTTGAACTCGCTTGGGCTCTACTCTCCATCTTCTACACAACAGCCAGAGTTTGGTTTGTTTTGATTACACTCAAGATCAAACCCAGGGACACTCTATAGCACTGACCTACACACCCTGCCTTTCCTATAAATTTTTTGAGACAGAGTCTCAGTAAGCTGCCCAGGTTGGCCTTTTGTGATCTTCATGCCTCCAAATAGCTGGGATTATAGAAGTGCACCACAATATCTGGCTCAGAGTAATATTTTTAAAAATTAAAACAAAAAGGCTTTGCCATTCTCCTATTCAAAGTCCTACCCTTCCCATCAATCTTTGAATAAAACTCCCAAAAGATACACTGATGTGATCTGGCTAGCTCCTGACCTTCTTTGCTACCCTTTTATCCCTCACTTTCACTCCAAAAACATTAGCCTTTTTCAAATCACTGATGCACAAAGTTTGTTCTTGACCAAGTGATGCACAAAGTTTGTTCCTGTACTTACTCTTTTTCTCTGCCTTGAATACTCTTCTCTCAGGCATTCATACAGCTTTATCTCTCACTTGAGGTCCACTCTCAGACGTTACCTTCTCAAACAGGTCTTCTGCGACTACCCTATATAACAGCCTGGGGAGCACGGGATGCTAAAAAGCTTGAACAAAATGTCCTGTAGCCTTGCTGGGCTAAAGGGAGAGGCCTGTCACAAAATACAAGTCTTACCCTCAAAATATTTGAAACAAGTGGACTTGAGTTGCAACCAGGCCCAACTCCATGGTCTGAGCTCATCATTATCTATAATATCTAACAGAAAAAAGGTAAATTCACTCTTAGGAGAAAACTGTATCGACCTTAATCCCAGACATTGTGCTATATTAAAAAAAAGTTGCAAGACTTTAAGAGAGGGAGAAAAATTATGACAAGGAAAACTGTGATTGGTAATCAAGAGAAAAAGAACTACACGATAAAGTCAGACTCACAGATGGATGATTTAGATGTAGGAGTTAGCTGGTAAAGACTTGAACTACATAATTATGTTAGAGAAAAAAGAAGAAAAGATGATTAAAAAGAGACTTTCAACAAAGAGTTGAAATCTATAAAACACTAACTGGAAATACTAAAACTAAAAATGTAACATTTGAAATTAATAACTAATTGGGTGAGTTAAATGGAAGAATGGACATGACAAAAGGAAGGACTGAAAATCTGAAGAAAAGTCAACAGAAAATATCCAAAAAGAAGCATAGAAAGAAAGGAAGAGTGGAAAGAACAAAAACAAATTAAAAAGCATATGACAAAAATAATCTGATTAATAAATGGAGTGTCAGAACAACAGAGTAGAAGTAATAATATAAAGGGATCATGACTAAATATTTTTCAAAATTGAAGATATCAACCTTCAGGTTCAGGAGGTCAGGAAACCCCAAGCTTTATTACAGGAAATAAAAAACACACCTAGGCACTTCACAGTCAAATTGCTGAAAATAAAGAAAAAATCCAAACAGCTGCCAAAAAAGATGTACCCACAGAGTAAAAGACTTTCAGCTGACTTCTTACCAGAAAAGACAAAGACCAAAAGATGATGGAATGTCCACTTTAAAAGTACCAAGTAAATAAAACTGACAAGCAAGAATTCTGCATTCACTGAAAATACTCTTCAAAATAAAGGTGTAATAAAGACCTTTCAAGAAAACAAAAGTAGCTCTGAGTTAACTGCACAATGAACAATATTCAAGTTCTTCTAGCGGTAGGAAAGTTAATTAAGATGCAAATTCATAATGATGGAAGAGGGAGGCACAAAGAAAAGAAAAAATATATGGGTAAACATGAAACAATATTGTCTATTTAAAACAAAAATAATGTTGTGGCGTTTATAATGCAAAACATATAACAACTAGATCACAAAAGATAGAGGCAAAGAAAGCTGAATGGCTTTAAACTTCTTGCATTGTTCTGAAGGTGGTGAAAGTATTAATTTAACACAGACTGCAGTAAGTCAACAGAGTATTACCTACAGGGTAA
This sequence comes from Hystrix cristata, assembly GCA_004026905.1. Lineage (NCBI taxonomy): Eukaryota > Metazoa > Chordata > Mammalia > Rodentia > Hystricidae > Hystrix > Hystrix cristata. Next base: position 64,529 of record PVJO010001186.1, read on the forward strand.
CCACTAAAACAATAATACAATTACATAGGAGATAATAAGAGACAGGAAAAAGGAGAAAATAAGACAGACTGGGTGGGGGGGAACCCATGGTATACTTTAAACCAACCATATCAGTAATTACATTTAAAGTAAGTCGTGTAAACACTACTAAAGAACAACATTCTCAAATTAGATAAAATAACAAAACTGGAATCAAAATTTTACATGACACATACTTTAAACAAAGATGCAAATAAGATGAAAATACAAGAACAATAACACAAAACTGGAATGGCAATACTAAGATGAGACAAAGTAGACACAGTTTTCATACAGACACCAAGTGAGATTTTATAATTATAAAATATCAATCATGAAGGTTTAACAGTCCTAAATTTTATTCACTAAATAACAGTTTCAATGCATATAAAGGAGCTTCTCCCGAATCATTTCTACTCAATTTTGGTTTTCTGTTTTTAGTCACTGCATTTTTTACAATCTGATCTTATTTATTTTTCGCTTATTCACCCACCCCAACAAAATGCAAGTGCCACTAAGGCAGAGAACTAATCTCTCTTCATCACATCTTACCCTCAATAAAACTGAGTAAAATTTTTGAATGCCTCGCATGTGCTAAGTACTTAATAAAGGTTCACTGAACAAACTTCCACTAGCAACCTATTTTCTTCAGCTATGCAATTCTTTTTTTTTCCACACAACACCTGCAATTCTTACGTAATATTTAGTAAATTTCTGTCAGCCAATATTTTGCATGAGGAATTTAAACAAAAAGTTTAGAAAATGTTACTGGGAAATACATTTTCTTTTCATAAAACAAAAGGCTTTAAAATTAGAAATCATCAAAATATGCCTTTCTCTATTGAGTATTTAAATACATATCAATTCACATAAAATACAATTATATGATCTTTCATGTTTATTCAACTTCACAAAAAAAAATCCAAAAATGTGTCTGAAATTGGTTATCTAAACACCAACTGTTCATTTTGGTAACATAATACTATATGGTATAGACATACACCTAAACAAATTTTTAAATTCCAACATTTTTTCCATGTGGGCAAAAGGAAATCTTAAAAATCAAACTTACAAGTTTTAGGAAGATATAGAAAGTAATTTAACCTTTAATACCTGAAACAATGTTTACAGCCACATTTGTAATTTACATATACAGTGGAGATCACTGAAAAAGCTTCCTGTTGCACTGCAGCAAGAAATTGTATTATAATGCAAATTAAACGGATTGCTACAAGAGTGCAGTAAGATAACCTCACTGAGGAATCATAAGATTTTCATAATGGAATTTGGTACAGTGAGTTAAATATTTTAATGTTACAAAGTATGTATTTTTAAAATGATCATTATCACTGCCGAGTGTACTAACAAGTGTTAGCAATTAATGTTTTATACATACTTAATTTTATTGTAGTTTAAGTATGTGGCTCTCAAAATATTAGTACATGAAATGTTAAGTTTAAACATAATAAGCCCAAGATGGAGACTCAGGTCATAAACATTTTGTTCATTATTGCACCTATTTTTCTACATAAAAATGAAAATTTTACACCATAATCCTTCCAAAAAGTGAACAGACAGGTTGTAAAATTACAGATGCACTGGCATAGAACACAAAATCTACAATGAGTATTTTTTGTGAACTGATGTACAGCATTAATCTACAATGAAATTTAGTTAACTAGAATCATGCAAATAAGAACCCTCCAAAATCATTTTTGTGCATTTTATAAAATGGTCTTAAAAGACGTATTTCCATAAATATTTCTGGAGCAATTTAGCCAATGACAAAAATACAAAGCTATCCCTTACTCTCTATGTTATAGCTTTTAACACATGCCTTTGTACTGCTGAAATAGAAATAGCCTGTTTGGGAGAAATGAGCTAATGAAACATTTAAAAATTAATGTATTATGATCAAAATTAGCTGCTTTGATATATAACAGCCTTCTATAATCACTGGCATCACTATTGTTATAAATGAGGAAAAGTTAAACACTGAGATATTAAAACACAATTCAAATTATCTTTTAAAAAACAAAAGGCTTTTTCATAAACATGAGGAAATCTTTAAAAGAAAAATAATCACATCAATTGCAATACACACTAGAAAATAATAAAATGCCATTTTTCAAAATAGTAGCTTCTTTATTTATTCCCCATCTATTATAATCTATCTTGGAAATACACCTTAAACAGAATGGTGTGTATTATATGAAAATGTTCTATTATTCAATGTGATAAACTTATTAAGTTAGAATATGGTTTTCTTTTCTGATGTTCACAATTATGATCAAAACAAAAGAACAGCACATGAAATACTAAAATGGGTTCAGATACACTTTAAGTAGTAAGTTATATTTTGGTTCAAAATACAGATTATACAACTGTATAGAAGATACTGCCTTAAGAAATCTGTTTGCGTATTTTTGAGATTACAAGGAAGACAGAAAAAAATCTGCTCTAAGTCCAAATAATGTTCTACCTCTTCCAATCCGAAAAAAAACAAAATTTCAATGTTCATAAGACTGATACCTACAATAGGTAACGCTGGATGTATAACTTCCACCCTGTCCCTCCCGGCCCAGACAAATTTTTGGCTCCAAAATAAAGTACAATAAACTTCTGATGAAAAAACTATGTTATGGGGTAATCTATCATATACTATGGCTAAATATGAATTTACAGAAAAAAGCACATCCCATTTTCAGCACTTTTTTTCATAAACATGCAACTCACTATAAAATACAAAACACTTGGCTTTCAAGAACAGATTTATAAAGACACACTGCATCAATAAAATTTTTCTTTCTGATTAACTTTATACACTGTTATGGAGAACTGGAACATTTCTAATGTGTATATATCAGATTTTATATTATAGTGTAATAATTTGCATTTTCTGAACATAACGTCCAAGAGGAAAATCTATACACAATAACATTCTAGACTATTAAAAACTCATTCAAATTACAGAATTTTATTGATACAGTAGATTAATAAAAACTGAAAAGGGATAATAAAAATGGAATAAAGAATTCAGTACATTATTCTATAACACACTTTTAAAAATTAAAATATTTTAAATCTCTTCCTAAAATTTTCACTGCCAAGAAAGGCCAGAAAATTCTGGGACCAATACTGAGGTGTAAAACAACCAAACAACTTCAGGACTATTTCAAAATTTGCATGGTGTGCTCCTGTCAAGAGGCCTCATTCTGGTGCAACGGCAGACAGTTTAGCACCTCTGAAGATTTAGGGTGCTCAGGAATAAACACAAGGTAAGATACACAAGGGGAAAAGACCATTTACTCTCCAACAAATAATGACATCAAGAAAATGACACCAATTGTTGAAAAAAAATTTTTCACAGTAAAATTGCAGAAGATACAAACACTGACAGATTACTGTTTAAGACCTATCCTACCAAACTCTTTTCAAATCAATAGGTCCAATAAACAGTTTGTAACTGTCAGTTTAAAGCCGCAGATAAAAGCTATACAAGCACATAAGAAGTCAGAAACATTTAAAAAAAAAAAAAAAAGGAGGGGAGGGGATATTTACAAGTTTCTTCTTTAGTTTATGTCTACATAGCCATCGCACATTACACTTTCACAAGACTCCATAGTCAAGGTTATCACGTGTATGGCTAAAGTGTGACCACAAATACATGAGATCACAACTGTCCACTCTTTAGCAGTCCCGTTTTGTGCATCAAAAGCTTTATTCAGCCTCGAGCTTGACAAAAAATGATTTTATCTGAAGTTTCCACCGGAAAGTTAATTACATTTGTTCATCGCCTTTCCCTCTTAGAACTTCGCCGCCGTACCTTAAAAAAAAAGTCACCAGATGCTCAATTAAGATGGATACATGTACGACACAACAGTAATTTTTATTATTTTAAACCAATCTTTATTCTCACTTGTTCCTGACATTGCTTTTCTTTCCATGAAACCTTTTTTCCTTCTCTTTTTTTTTTAACTTTCTGCCTCCACATCACCTATTTAGGCTTCTATAAAATTTGATCCTTTACATGTCTATAAATAGCCTTCCAAGACAGCAAAAGAGAAAATTACTTCCCTTTTCTATTTAAATTTAGAGAGATGTGAACGGAAGTCAGTATCCAAGGTAAGAAAAACAACTACACTAGGATTTATCATCTTTCTACTTACGTTTCTGTGGTAAAAGAAAACACCTGATACTTAAAAGTAGTTACTGAATTTGGTTCCTAATAAGTATCAAATAAGTAAAAATAACCTGAAATTTAAACATTCACTGGCAGGTGCTAATGAAAGCTTAAAACTTTAGTTCAAAAAAGGTCAGCAGAAACAATTATAAAAAGGACTACAAAATAATAGGATTTTTTTAACAGTAAGATTTAAATTTATTTATTGTGCAGTTTTTCTCTTCTGAGGACATCAATCATTATTACTTTAAACACCCCCTCAAAAAAAACCTTTTAGGAATAAGCCAACTAAATTTGAGGCCACAATTCAGCAGATCCCACTCATTTACACAAGTGAATCTTGGGGTAGATAGGACTGCTGATCACATTAGATAGAACAAATATACAGAGGCCAAAATCTAGGAACTGGTCACAGAGCAAAAGTTTCTCAAACAAAGAAGGCTGGGTGGGCTGATCTAAAGATTCCACATTAGTGTATCAAGAGAACAGCTCCTACTTAATTGTAAATATAGAAATACTTAGAATTATAAGCAGCAGGGCTGGGATATAGCTCAGTGGGAGAACTTCCCTAGCATGTGTGAGACCCTGGAATCATACCCCAGCACTGCCAAAACAAAAACAAGCAAGCAAACATATATATATGAGATATATATATGTGCTAAATGGATCTGACCAAATATTACTAACTCTACTGTTACAGTCCATACCACCACATATGACTTTTTAATAAACACATACATTTACTGCAGAAACTTCCTCTTCCTCTGTTTCTTCCTGTGGAATATCATCATTGACAGGAGAGCTACCCTGAAATACATCTACTTCTTCACTTGAATCATTTTCTTTAGTAGCTGCTTGCTTGGAGCGTCCTATACGGCTAGAGAAAAACACAAGTAAAATACAATGAATATTCTAATTTTGTAAATTGATTTGTAAACATTTTTATTTGTAAATTACCTCATTAAAGGAAAATTTAATAATTTATCATCTTATCTTCAATTCCATCATGAAAGAAGAAATATTTTTTAATAATCTGAGCATTAGACAAGTTTAGAATCTTACAAAATCTATCAAAGAACAAGTGTGACTGAGACCAATAAAGATTTCAAAGTATAACCATAAAATACAAGCACAAGTCTGCCTTGCCTTTCATCTTTCCCAACTCAGAAAAAGGCAGCTTGGGTTTGGGGATTTAGCTCAGTGGGCCCTGAGTTTAATCCTCAGCACCATCACCCCTGGCAAAAGAAAAAGAAAAAGAAAAAGAAAAAGAAAAAAGCAGGTTGTATATCCACTAAGCTGTTCAAAGTGGAAATTCTTTGAGAAAAAAAAAAAAAAAAAAAAAAAAAAAAAAAAAAAAAAAAAAAAACCAGCCTTTACCTGGCCCTATACATTCCACTTAGAGAAATCTAAAATCCATTCACGTCTCTCCATTTCCATTACCACTATCTAACTGAAACCATTCCCAACATAATTTTTAAAAAATAGAATAGCCAATGTTATTCCAAAAATATAGGTCTCCAATGAACTAAGAAAACCCTGGTAAAACTTCTTACCATAGTACATAACACTTTGCACATGATCCTTGCCTACCTGTTCTCATCTCATTCTATCCCCAACTCCTAATGACAACCCAAACAAACCTTCACTTTCATTCAGCTCTGTGAATTCACCAAGACTTTTCTGACTTCAGAAAATTCAAACATTGTTGTCTACTTTGAATGTTCCTCCTCCTACTGTCTAACTCCTACTATTATTTTCAAGCAATCAGCACATCATCACTCTTTGAAGAGGAATGTTCCCTAATTCTCCAATTCTGCCATTACAGTCCCTCACAGCATCCTAAATTTTTCCTTCAAGCCACATTTAAGAAGTCATAATTCCATATTTACATTGAAATGGCTGAAATGTTGTCATCTTAAAACTTCTGTTTATTTTCTAATTAGCTCTGAATTTTAGAAGGCCCCAGATGTTAGTTGATTACTAAGAAAGTCTCTAGTTCTTATCCACCCTGGGAATCCTCCTCCCTACACTCTGTGCTCTCCAGACCCCTTCCTCACGCCACCTGGTTTATAGTAAGATAGAGTTCCTGGCCTGGCCAGACATGACTAACATAACAGAGTTAAAGACTTATTTATAACAGAAACTCCTAACTTTTTACAACTAACAAAAGAATTCTTTTATGAAATGTAACCATAAGCCCCCACTATAAAAGACTGTCTTTTCTTACAGACAAACATCAAGAGGTACTGACACACAAGTGAACTCTTAACCGCCAGCTAATAATTAAAGGACTCTAACTGGCTCACATTGAGTGTGTGCTGACTGTCCTTTCTTGCACCCCAGTGAAGCAGCTGCAGGGGGACCTAAGGGCTGCCCAGCCTCCCACTTCAATATGAATATTTAATGACTTCACGTCCATTAGGTAGTAAGTTCCATAAGGGTAAGAAGTATGTCTGTTGTGTGCCACTATGTGCCACTATACAGCAATTACATGAAGAACAATGATACTTTTTCTCAATTCCACTGAGGCCAGAACACACACACAAAAAGACAAATCTAATATATATTATTATTCTAAGTCTAAAAAAGTTTCCTAAAGAAAGGAAAGACAAGGTGCTAAGACAGAACATAGAATCTCCCTGTGTAATGATTTTGTAAAACACTAGGTTTCATATATTCACAGGAAACTTGTGTAATTTTAGGTGAGCTCAATACAATAATTTAAACTCCTAATTTTATGATGTACAGATATAAAGAAACTAAGAGGTTTAAAGATACTTAACCCCTCTTGTTTCCTTATTTCAAAATTAAAATGAGGATTTAATATACTTAAGAATCCACTGTTTAGAAATAGTGATTTTCCTCAGTTGAATTCAAACACATTTATAAAGCTGCCACAAATGTACTTACCTTTATTTTTAACCTGAGACAAAAATTACATGGAGGAAGGCATGAAGTACTGGTTAGACACTCAGGCAACTTTCCTCTTCCTGTGGAATACACAGGAACAGGAAAAACTCTAAGATAACTGAGTATTTAACCAAGATACACTGGCAACTCTGAAAAGTTACTGATGTAATTACTTACCAGATCACTCTCAGAAAAAGTGTGCTTAATTTCTAACAAACAGAAAATATGTTATTCTATTTCTACTTATATAACTGTGGAGAAAACTACTGCCAAATGTATAAATTAGAATTGATACCCTTGCCACATTAATAATTTTAGATAGACCTGTTTCTACAGTTCTCTTATAAATATGCTTTTGTAAACATCCAAAACTATCTGTAAGGAGGTATAGATAAAATAATTAGAAAACAAAGACATCAAAAACTTAAGGTCAAAAAAACCCAAAATTTAAGGTCAACATGTGGTCACTTCTATGAAGTAATTTAAGAAAAATGATGCCTACTACTGTCTTACAAGTTTAAAGAATAAAAGCAAAGTATAAAACCAACTTTTTCAAAAGGAAAAGTAGCTGAGGGTAAACATGAAAAACTGTAGCCCAAAGAGATGAGGAAACCTGTATAATGTATGATGGTTATTTAAAAAAACCTTATTGTCTTTTTATACACCATAAAGCCTGTGTAAGAAATAATATTTGGTTTTCATTTATAAAAATTTTCCTAGACCTTTAAGAATGCACAGATACTACCAAAGGGTTGACTGAGATATTGATCATGTAGGTAAGATCATAAAAATTTATCTTACCTAGTAAAATGAGACTAAATATTTGGAATTTAAATACAGCAATATGTATGCCTATAAATTTATGAAATTTGCAAAATAATTTGAAACTGGTTTGAAACTTAATATTATTTACAACTTACAGATTTTTTTTTGGTTGTGATGGTGATGGCGTTTTTGATGGTCTTCCACGTCCTTTCTGTGGTGTGGATTGTGTGGATTCAACTGCACTAGTTTCAGGAGATTCTGCTCTGCTTTGGAGAAGACCCAAATGTGGACAGCATCAAATTATGATTTATAATATGGTAAGAAAATAGATGCAGTTTAGACTTATGCATGCTTACCTCTGTTGTGCTCTCCTTGATGCTCGATGCTGTTTGCTTTTAGACTTCTGTTCTGTGTTTCCACTTTGTCTTTCTTCTTCTTCCTCTTCCTCCACTACAGGAGGTCCAGATTTTTTTTTGTTTCCTTTTTTAGAAGTTTTCATTGTTGGCTCTTCTTTTGGTGTGCCTCCACCAAGAGGTTTTGGGGGTCGGCCTCTTTTACCCTTTTTCGGTGGACTGTTCTGTTCATCCTCATTTTCTAACATATCTTCTTTGAGCCTCTTCTCCTCAGGCCACTGCTGTTCATCTGATTCTGAAGCCGTATGGCCTCTTTTCCGACCTCGCTGACTGCCTTTAGGTTTCTGTTCCTGCACCAACTTAGTCAGGTCATCCATACCCAATTTCTCCTCCGAGTCTGTGACAGGTGTTTTTTTCCGGCTTCTAGGCTTCTCCAATTCAGACTATGGAGAGAAATTCACTATTTTAAAATTTTAATTTTTAAAAAATAAAATTGCAGGGCTGGAGATTTGGCTCAGTGGTAGAGAACATTTGCCTAGCACAGCGATGGCAAATCTTTTAGAGCTTTCAATGATATAAATAGGCCACTATGGCTCGCATGCCATAGTTTCACCACCAGTGGGGCCCTAGCATGTGTAAGGCCCTGGGTTCAATCTCCAGCATAAGTAAATAAATTTATGTGCATATTTTGAAGAATGAAACAAAGTTGTTAACTATTTTCATCATTAACCTAAACAGACAGTTCTTAAATACTTTGGGCCTATCACTATTTAATAGTTTGTCTCTTTGCTTTGAGAGTCTCATGTAGTTCAGGCTGATATCAAACTTGTGGGCTTAAGTGAGTCTTCTGTCTCGTGTGGTAAAAGTATGCTACCATCCCTGGCTATTTACCAGTTTTTCAGATATACACACATACGTACATGCATACATACATATATACATACATAGTTCTCTGGGGAAAGAGTAAATTTACATTCTTATTTGAAGCTACAATGCCTTTAAAAAGAAACCTTTCAAAATCAGTATTTTACTAAATTATGTACCTTAATGAAGACCAATTTTGTGAAAAAGAACATTCTAAATTCAGTGTTTGGTCCTAAAGGACAACTTACTAAAGTATCTGTTGTTTTGTTAATAAACTTAAGTAACTCTAATTTTGCCCCATAGTAGATAGGAAGACATAAATATCATACTTGTATCATTAAAGAACTAATTTTATTTTCTAAATGGAGGCTGCAAGATTTGAAAGTTAAGTATGTTTATCATATATTAAAAATTCTAAGTCAAATATACTGGTTATTTCCAGGTATAATTAAAAACAAAAACAATAAAAATCCGTGGCTTTCACATTTAAAATGATATCCTAGTGTATATTCAAAGAATTGATGCATGAACAAGCAGATGGAGACTGAGAAAATCCTGGGATCCAAGAATGAGAAAGTATATATGAACACTAATAGTGCAAATTTAATTTCCAAGATATCTGCACCAAGTTGCACTCTTAAAAGATCAAGGGGAAAAAAAACATCAGATTACCTATAATTTTTTATATTGTATTATCTGCTCCATTTCCTGTGTTTGAACTGCCCACTCATGCCTTTGGCATTAGGTTCTTTCTATTTTGTTTACTGGAGTCTACTGTTTTTAATCTACATTCATCTACCCTCTTGCAGTATATGTTTTAGTTTTGTTTTGTATTTGCTATGGACTGAATTGTGATTTCCTCCCCCAAATGTGTACGTTGAAGCTCTAACCCAACAATGTGATGGTATTTGGTGATGGGGACTCTGGGAGGTAATTTGGTTCAGATGAACTCATGAAGGTAGGGTCCTCATAATGAGCTTAGTGCCCTTCTAAGAAACATCAGAGTATCTCTCTCTCTGCCATGGAGATGGTGGTACTACAAGACAGGAAGCGAGTCCTCATTAGGAACTGAATCTAGTACTACCATCTTGATTTTGGACTTGCCAATCTCCACAACTTTCAGAAAGTAAATTTCCATTGTTTGAACCCTCATTATATATAGTATTTAAGAATTAGTATCTTGTTTTAGAATAAGAGATGATTTTATGAGAAAAGGTTTTAATTGTTTTCTCCACTCCCACCCTCAGAGAGACACCCACTCATTTTGGAATCACTAAGTTATAATGATTCCATTATTTGGTATTATGTTTTGAAAAATAATGTTTCTGGACTATTATAATGGCAGTACAATGTTTTACTAATTATAATTAAAATGTATTTGTTTCCAGGTGGGCTGATCCTATCTTTATTAACTTCTCTTTCTTATATCCATTCATTCTTCTGTGTAGACTTGAAATAAAATCATACTGAAACTTTATAATTATATATTCACTTTGAAAAATAACTCACCTTTTTAAACTCCTTTTTCTAGTGTAGGAACATGCTGTCTTCTCTCTCCTCAAATTTTCTATGTATCTCAGGTTTTGAGATTTTTTTTTTCCCCCATATAGGTTCCCACTACTTATTTTTTAAGTTCTGTTTAGGTAGATCAATTGGTCTATCAATCTATGCTATCTACTTTATTCTGTTATTATAGACCTTATGGTGATGAAGATAACATCTTTTTCCCCAAATGTTTATTTAAGGAAAATTACCAGAGAAAAGTTAGTTACATGCATTTATATCTATACACATGGACATCACATCATATAGTTTTCTTAGCTTTTCAATTACTTCTCTTAATTTTCTAGGTCTACAAAAGTAGTAATGAATTTATCTCTTTCCTTTTCATTGTTATATCTGTCTTCCTGAGTTCACACATTCCTGAGGTCAAACATTCTAGAACAATTTTAAATACTACTGGTGACAGCAGGTTGCTTGTTTTGTTCCTGATGTTTAATAAAAATGCTTCAAGTATTTTGCCTTTAAAAAGAATGACACTGGCCAGGGATTTAGCTCAGTGGTTAGGGCACTTGCCTAGGAAGTTCAAGGCTCTGAGTTTGATCCCCGACACCAAAAAAAAAAAAAAAAAAAAAAAAGGATGACACTGACTATTGATTTAAAATAGATAAAACTTTTAGCATGTTAAGGAAGTAATCTAGTATTAATTTACTAAGAGTTGATGTTTGCCAAGAATGGATTTTAAATCTGAGTTTATTTCCTTGGAATCATCTGAGATCTTATTTTTGTTTTTCTTATTCAGTATATTACATTAAAATATTTTGTAACCAACTATCTCTACATTTCAGTGGGGGAGAGCCCTTATGTGATTGGGTTTTGTCTGTTAGGAGTTATTTAGAGTTTCTGGGCATAAACTAAAAATTAACTGCTGTTAACAAAGAGCTTGGAAAGTAACAAATACTAAATGAAAGCTGAATAAAAAACATTACCTCTAATTTTTAATGGTACAATTCTTTTTGATATCCAAAGACCTAAACAAGTAGATAGGTTGCTTTTCAGAAAATGTTGATAGAAGCAGGAAATTCAATGTGTGGTTTCTTGAAAATACCATTAAAAAAATCTAGTTTTCTTCAAACACCACAATTCCTGATTTTTTTTGTCTTGTGTTAAAAGCATATGGAGTATCGATGTTAGGAGCCAGAAATCAGAACATGTTAAATGGAATAAACCTAGATATTTCCATATAAATATACACAGAGAAGATTAACTCCTTTGCTGCAGAATTTAAAATTTAAATGTGAAGCTAACAGTATGCAAACTATACTAGTTCACTATAATCTACTGGTCTTTAATTACATCTTAGCCTCATAAGGCTCACCTCTTTAAGGGTATTTCAGTCAAAACTAGTTTATTAATAGGGTTCTTCATGCAGCTCTAAAAATGGACCCTGCATTACATGCTATCCATGCTGCAATAGACAACAAAAGGCCTCCATTACAACAATACAAATTAATCTCAAGAGTTCAAATATTCAAAACTCTTCTACAAAAAATAAAGCAGATTTTGTTCTGCAGTGTTTCAAAAGGTAGTACACTTGAAATCCATACAGAAACACAAAATTAAGAGTAAAACCATGTTTGCCAACTTTGGGGAGGGAGTCAGATAGCATGTGGGTATGGTACAATATAGGAGAGGGTATGAATGGCTTAGGTGACATTTCTAGCAAACAAATCACAGCTTCCCATGTATTTTCAAGCAAACAGAAACCAGCTGTCAGATAATGAATGAAGACTAGAAGACAAAAACACCTTTTGCAATGCAAAGATTCTCTTCTATAAATCCAGGTAATAGAATTTCTTTCTAGCTAAGCTAATTGCTAAGTCACCAATTCTTAATTCTGCTCAGGTGAAATATTTAAATAACCAATGAGTATAAGAATTTACTGTACAAATAGTACATATATAAGGTTATACTTTTTTCTCAGATGAAAGGAGAAGCAATTTGGCAAGATAAATTACTACAGAAATCTGAAAATAACTAAAAGTTCTATTAAGCAATATTGAGCCAGTGGAAGACAAGAGTACAGTAGTAATCCAAACAAAGCAAAAATAATTATTTTATTAAAAATCACCCACCCTTCTATTTATCAAGTCAATTCAAACCCATCATTATTATTATTACTAAGAATCAAAAGTATTAGTCATTATAATAAAACAGGAACAGCACTACATTTGGGTTAATTCAATTATTCTGATAAATCAGTTCAGCTAAATATTCAGTTTATGAATAAAAGGAAGTTGAGGCCATCTAAGCAGTTATTCAGGAAATGTCTCGAGCTGAACTAAAAAGCCAAAATGTGTCCAATTATTAAGTCTACTGACTTGCAGGAGAATATATACATTTTCTACACCTGTACTAAAACTTTACCAAATATGTCTTTCAAATGACATTTTAATTGTGTCCACAGCAGAAGTTATTTCTATTAAAATTTTAAAACTGAACTCATGAAAATGAGCATTTTATTTTTTTAAGGAGCTTTTTATTCAGTAAATGGTATAAGAAATGAAGTAAATGGAGGATCCTTTAGGACTCTTATTCCAGTTCCCTTTTCTAAGGCTAAGTCTAAACATATTGTGTTAAAAAAAAAAAAAAAAGCAAACCAAAAAAAAATTTAAAAATCAAGCAGTTCTGATTATGGAATTGGCATGTTTGATTTCAAACACGTCAAGAATTAAGATGACTTACCAAAATGACAGGAAAGACATAAATTCCATATACTTAAATTACATCGTAGAAGATAATTACAAACTCAAATTTGTAACAAAAGCTACTAGAAGAAAGCCAAATGCCAAATTTGATAGCAATATTAACTGTTTTGGGGTAAAAGTTATTATTAATATAGTAAAATCACTATTAAACTTATTATTATAAAATCAAACCAAAAATCTCACCCTTACAAGATCAGAGTCGTCTCTCTTGTCACTTTTTTTTCCTGGCAAAGGTGAAGACATGGTATAATCTTCATTTTCACTGTGATCCATTTCAGAACTATCAAGCCTTTTAACACAGACATGTGTAATTGTTATTACAATCAACCTTAAAAGCTTTTCCTGTTCCCTAGCATTGCTTTATAGCTTTGTGAAGAAAAGTTTTATTCTTGTTGAAGATGAATATTTTATTTCATCATATGTAAGCACCAAGTCAGTAAGAAACAATGCTCATTTAATATAGTTTTAAAAACACACACACAAAAAAATCACAAATTCAGTTTATTTTCTTAATTGTTTTAAAACTGAAATTCTATTTGGGGGTAGAAATACAAAGTAAATTAAATTTCTTTCTCTTAGTTACACTGGCTTACAGGGCAATTTACCACCTCCTCCTCCCATCACCAGCCTTTTTTTTTTCCTCTTCGTACTCTTAATACCCTCTAGTGCACTAAGTCATTATGTTCATTATTTACTAATTACCTCCCCCTGTGAAAATGCACGCACAAATCTTCTGTCAATTTTACTTACGAATGTAGGCTAAGCACCTGAATCTGTACCTGGTACAGAGTAGATACTCAATAAACACTTGTTAAATGAAATAATAGCATATGCTCTCATGTATTTAAAAATGTCCAGCCTTCTATCTCATCTCTCCCTGCTTCTTAATACTGTTTATCGATTGCTGAACCCTAAATCTCAACCTCTGGTCCAGCTACCCTAAGCTCTAACGTCATCTATACAATTATCTATTCAATATTCTACTTGAATTTCTAACAGGCATATGAACTTTAACACAGCCAAAATTTCAACATTCTTCTTTGCCCCACTTCTACACCCCCAAAAATGTATAGCCTGCTACTCATCAAGGATTCTACATCTCAATAAATGGCACTGCCATCTATCCAGATACTCAATCCAAAATTCCAGGATACTTTCTTAAATCCTTCCTTTTCCTAACTGTTCACATCTTACACATCAGCCAAGCTGTTTGGATCTCACACTAAAATATGTCACAATTTGGACTATTTACCATCATCCTTCCTCTTTCTCTCTTCCCAATCTCTTAAAAAGCACAAATCAGATTTTAGACTTCCTAACAATATCTTCCAGTTGCACTTAAAATCAAATCCAAATTGGGATCAGGGATTCAGTTCAAGTGGTAGAGAGCTTGGTTAGCAAGTGCAAGGCCCAGGGTTCAATCCCCATCACTCCACCAAAAATATCAAATCCAAATTCCTTACAATTGTTCACATAGTCCAAACATAATCTGACTACTTCTCATCTTTACTGCTTACCAGTTTTTCCCTCATTCCTACTGTGACCAAGCTGATCTCTCAAGCACATCTAGTTCAATTCCTTAGAAACAGCTAAACGGATGGGATTTGGAGGGGGGAAAGTAACAGACTGGTCAGAGGCTAAGAGTTTAAAGAAAGAATTCTCAACAAGTGCAATAGTGAAATCAGAACACATCTTTGTTAAATAACAACAGAGGGACAAGATCCTATTATAATTATCTTAAAAACAAGAAGGGGCTGTTAATATTTCTGAGCAATGGAATACTATGGCAAGTTATACTTGTAAAAGATTATCTGATATGATTTGATGTGCAGAGCAACACACATACTACAATACTTAAAAGGAATGATAAATGATGATAGTAAAAAAGGGAAGTATAAAATATTATAAGGAAAAAATTCACTGAACTTGACAAATGAGTATAAAGGTGGGGGAAGAGTCAAAGGCAATTTTAAGGCTTTAAGGCTTAGAGGACTGAATGAATTAGGACATTTTTGTTCATAATTAGGAGTTCGAGAAGAAGGCTCGCTTAGGTACTGACCATTAGTATTAACATTAACAGGAATCTAGAACTGATTCAATTTTTCTACCACTTTTTTTCTGCTATATGCCATTCAACAATTTATTCATTAAAAGAAAATTGATACAGACATTTTACAATAGCTCCTCCTTTCTTTACTGACTGGTTAAGAACAATGCAAAAGACAGCTCAGTCTATTTAATAACATTGCAAAAATCAGTAAATAATGGCAGTTTAGCCATTTACAATGCTCTGCTACTAAAAAATGATGTCCTAAACATTTATGTTAAAAATCATTGAAAGGTTGAATTGCCTTTTTCCTCTTTTTATTAAACAACCAAAAACATTCATACATATACATAAAAAAAGAAACTCAAACTATACCAAACTGTATTAAATTATCTTCCTCCTACGCCAGGTTATCATGAACAATTTTGTATAGTCTTCCAACAACTTTCTGTGCTTATACAAGCAAAAGCAAATATAAATCCTTTTTCAAAACAGACAGATCATAACACTGTCTTATACACTTCACTTTTTTCATTTATTAATGTATTATGGAAACTCTTCCATGTTAGCTCAGATCTCATCATTTTAATGACTATGGGGTAGTATAATTTAACAGTGCTAGACACTGTTGAAAACTGGTCATGTGTGCTGACATAGATTACTCCAATAAGCTCAAATATGAAAAGCTAAGATGAAGCACACATAAAAGATGACCAAGCAAGTAAATACGAATTTGTAAATAACTACCAGTGTTCAGCAGAAACATTATGCATGAATTTCCATTCAATTACATCAAATTTTTTGAATTGTTTTATTTTAAATCTCATACCCTTGTTGGAACTGTTAAATGTAAAGTGTGATATTTCTTGTGTACTTGCCTCCCTTTTATTCTTCCAGGAGAGCTTGGATTTGAGCTGCTGCTGGCATTGCTAACAGTTTCCATTCGTGACGATTTGGTCTGAGACTGTTTGCCTGCTGATGAAAGCGGCTTATTAACAGCTCCTAGAACATTGGTTGTTTTAGGCTGAAATGAAAAATGCATGTCTCTTTCTATTTGGTAGAAACCTACATGTGAAGAACCACAAATAACATCTCAAAGTACTTACATACAAATCATGAAAAATGTACCTATACTTTATTCAAATAAGGACTATTCAAATAAGGATTATAAATTGATCATTCAAACAAATTAAGAACTATATAAAAAACATAGAGTTGAGTTTCTTATTTAGAGTAAAAGGCTTACATATGAGAATAAATGAAATGTATAGTCAATAATGAAAACAGATAATTAAAACTCCTCCTGTGAAAGTACACAGATAATGCCTTTTAAAATTTTTAGGGGCTGGGATTCAGCTCAGTGGATAGAGTACTTGCCTACCAAAGGCAAAGGCAAAGCCCTGAGTTCAATCCCCAGCACCAAAAAAAAAAAAAAAAAAAAAAAAAAAAAAGATTTTTATCTTGGCATTAGGATAAGAAGTCTAAGGATCAATGTCTCCTGAGTTTTATAGCAAGCTAAAATTATTAGTTTGTGTATCTCACTTGCGTCTAGATAGTAAATGCAATCATTCCTAACAAATGTAAGACAACTAATTATATTTCCTACCTGAGTTATACAAAGTTTTAAAGAATAAAAAGTAACACAATGAGGCCAATAATCACATGAAATAAACTACATAAAAATTAAAAGAATTCTCAAAACATACTTTTCCAGGAGTGAAAAATGATTTCATTTCTGGAGGCAGATAATTTTTGGTGTTACTGAAATTCTACAAGCAAGGGGAAAAAAAGTAGTCAGTGAAAATTAAAACACTGCATTACAAGGTACTTAAAGGCCAACAAACAGCTTTTTGTTTAAAATACATATGTATTTAAATTGGTTAACCACTTACCAGTCTATTTAAATACAGAATAATCAAAAATTGCATATGTTTTTTGTTAATTTTTATAAGATAACAGGAAATATAAAAATTACAATTTTGTCAAGTTTATTCAATACAGGAATTGACTGGTTGAAATGATACCTGCCTGAATAATGCTCGGGATAGTCAGTACAAAAACAAACTTGCTACCCGAGTGACACTAGGGGTAAACTGTTAGGTGGTTAAAACACAAAATTTCAGTTACTTATTTTAATTGCTATAATAAACTAAAACTAACCTCATTTCAACCTCAATAATAACAAAACATACTGGAACTCTAACATACTAGAGCTCTAAGACTATATCAAAAAACATGGTCTTGCAGTAACTCTCCAAAGACAAGGACACATATACTCCTGTTAACTTGTTTGCTCCAAAGTGAACGCTTAAGAACAGACAGCCCCTTTAACTGGTGTGTGAACCCGCAGGGCTATTCCATACACTAGAAAGATATTAACTGGAATACTACTTTAAAAATAGAAAGATGATAGTGGTAGTTTCCAGACTCTCAGATACTTCATATGTTTAGATGAAGTATTAATTTCTAAGAGGGACTGTAGAAAACACATTTTGGTTTGAGAATGCTCTTACAGTTCCCAGAACCCTAGGTCTGTTTCAGACCTATACTCTCTGCATATTTCTTCACAGCAGTTAAAATCCCAATAATAACTTTAGATTCTATCAGTGCCTTTTTTCTGATTTTTGATCAATAGTCATTAACTCATGAATCCTTATAATATGACCACACTTACACTTTTAGTATGGCTTCAAACTCTGAAGACAAACTGTAGATCATCCTAATGAATCTCTACATCTTGGAATCCTCCAATTTGGCCCATTTAAAAAACTTATGACAATCTTTTAAATCCTTTAGTGCCAGCTCTTGACACTGCTTCTTCCTGATCTCATTTAAAACCCGCTGCTGAAAATACATTCTATTTCAATTTACACAAACAATAAAATAACTACCTTGTCAGGTTGGGTGAAAAAACGAGCTGGTAGTACTGGATCTTTAGGAGATTCCAAACTGTATGTGGTGCTCTTTGACATGATGATATTCATGGCAACATCACACACGGTATACAATTTCTGAAATGGATTTTTTAAAAAAATTAGGTATTCAAACTGGCATCCTAAGTGCTGTAAATTAGAAATAATTCTACGACATGCATCTGGTCTAAATAGTATTTGAAAGCATTGTCAATATTGTTTTTATTAGTTTTTACTACTAATAGAATTACTAATTCTGCATTAGTATTACTACTAATAGAAATACTAAAAAATTGATTGATAGTCTGTGAATATTACAGTTTCATACACCATCTCCAAATGTCTAAATCAACATGGAATCTTAATATTTATAAAAAACCACATACTTCATTCATTTTTGCATCATCTGGTCCTTGGGCATCTTTTGTTTGTTTAATATTTTCTACCATCTTTCTGATAAATGCATGACTGTTATTTTCATTTTTAGCCATTAATATTTCCAAAACAAACCAAAGACATCTAAAAAAAGAAAAGAAAAGAATAGACATAGAAGAAAAAAATCCTTTGTTAGATACAACAATTCTAAACATAATGAACCTAGATTATAACCCCAGGAGAGGAAAAACTTAAAAAGAAACAGCAGAGAAAAAAGGTTATGTCACATATATGTATCACAATAGATCAACAACACAGATGTGAACTCATAAGCCCCTATACAGTCTTACTAGATTCCACAGGGAAGAAGACTTTAAAACATAAAGGGTGGAAGAAATGAAGTGATCTTAATCTTATGCTATGAGAGAAATCTGGAGAAACTTCCGAAAGTAATACTTAGGCCATAGATCAAGTGAGGCCTCAGATATTCAGACAGACTCAAGTGCTGGTGGGAAATCTTCAAAAGAATACAGCCACCTTATTACATAGTAATATTCTTCACTAATAAATTAGAAAGGAAAAAGTCACGGTTGACAACCGTATACAGTCTTTGCTTAATGAAGGGAGAAAAATTAAAAGAATGCTTCAGAACAGCCCAGTTTTAATTACTTAAAATTCTGTTCAATAAAAAGTGTTTTCTCTCTATATTATACACCCTAAAGGTACACAGATACAGTAGATATACAAAGAAAAAAAATAAGGGGAGAGAGAACAGAGAGAGAAGTGAAGCAAGATGTTATTGTAGAAGCGAAAAAAATAACCTTTAGGATCTCAGGGATATGAGAAGTTCTTCTGGAGTGCCTCTGCAACACAGTGATTAATCATGGCTACACGGGCGATTTAGAGAGACATCCAAAACTGTCCAGTAAATTCTAAAGACTATTTTACCTTTTTAAAAAATAGTGTTATCTTAGTTTAAAAAAATGTGGCAAGGTGACAAGAAATTTTCATCAGTCTTAATCACTTTAACATAGAATTCATTTTCAGGGAATTATCAGCTTATGTTTTAGAAATGGAAATTGTGTCAAAGACTATAATAGCATCTTCTCCAACCATGAGAGGTTACTGGTAACTTAATTTTATTCTCCTTAGATATTTCAACTATTTAACTATAATTAGATACCTCAAATTCAACTATATTTAGATACTTCAAATATTTAACTATAAAATACTTCTATGAATTAAGAAATTTTTTAAGAATTATTTTCCTTCACTAGGCTACTAAAGGAATCAACTGATTCAAAACCACAAAGGTTATCTTTTATTATAACAGAAAAAGGACTAGAGGTTCAAGCTTATTTAAAGAATTTGGCTGGTCTTAAAACTTCTGTAAATACCACTGCATCTATATGCATTTGTATATCTATAGCATTTGTAGTTTCTCAACAACAATCTTGAAAAGAATCACAAATGTATTAACTCTAATTAAAGAATAAGCAATGAACTCACTCAGGGGAAAGAGTGCCCTGATTATGAATTTGGCCCATTATGAAATGAGGCAATTCTTTCTTCCTACACAGGAAGACAGTTACTGCAAAGAAAAAGGTAATTCACCTGACATGAAAAGCTATACAGTTTCTAAAGGAAGCAGGAAAGACAAGAACTAGAATAAACATGTTTAGTGGCTACCTTAATAGAAAAAGCTGCCAGACCAGTAGAGAAAAAGAACCAAAAGTATGGTAATTATGCTAAGTTTTAGGAAATTACACTAGAACGGTAATGTGAAAAAATGAAATGAAAAATGGTGAATAAAAGAGTAAGAGAAAATAACAAACTCCTAAGAAATGAAATGTAATAATTAACTATAAATGAGATCCTATGATCAGCAAAAAAGGGAAAAAACAACTTTCAGGAAATATAAAAACTGAGATGGAAAAAGTCTTACTCTTTCACATCTTTAAGTTGTTCTATATCCTGTACTTTGACATAATCTGGGTCATGTGCCAAAAGGTGAATTGTATATGGAACAACATACTCTGGTAGAAGAGACAATAATTTTTCTGTAAAAGAAACAAAAAGAGGGGAGTGGGGAGAAAGAAAATAATCCAAGTTAGAAAAATCAAATCTTATACAGTCTTTCACACTATATATTTCTTATATCCCAACAGTTCATCACAATATGGCTAGAAGAAAAACACCAAAACACATGTATTGAGAAACATGATTAATTAAACAGTTTATTCATTCATTTATGCTATCTAATTTTGGAATGCCTATTAACAGGCTACAAAGACAGTATTTCAACTTTCAAATGCATATGGAAAAAGTGATATAAACTATATTAAAGAAAGAGAGACATAAGATCCATTTTTACTCCCAAGGAAAAGAAAAACTTCTAGTAAATCTTTCAAAGTCACTATGGCATAAAAACAAGGAGTAATCATTGATTCTATAGGTAACAGAAGAAAAAAAATACAACAAAATGGAAATAAAGAATGGAGTTTCTAAGATGTCTTAAATAACAAAGAACTTTTTTTATCTAAATCCAACTATTTTTATGTTTTGATTGTTAGCAAATTCTGCTACAGATGCCAGGAAGGTAATTCTAACTAGCTTTAATAAAGGGTATACCAAAAAAAGTGGACTGCATATTATGAAAAATTCCATTTACATTTCTTATATTCAAATTAAAAATTAAATCAGATGTTCAACCTGGAGTATAATATCTAATGTGTTCATAAAGCATCAAATTTTCTTTATGTCTATTCCTGAACATAAAGAGAATAGTTTCTATGCAATACTAATTCAAAGAACCAGTGCAAAATAAAAGTAACAAGATTTGAAATCTGGTAAAATTCAAATTGAATTACATCAAACATTTCTTGAGTGCTTACTATGTGTGATTTGTTAGAAATCTAAAAACACGAGGATGAGTAAGGTCAGGCACCAAGCTCATATCGAAGCATAAACAGAGACAAGAAGCTATCTTCAATGAGAAAAGTGCCCCAAAATAAGGACAGCTAGTATCTACTGATGACTTATTATGCTTTATATACCTCAATTTTTACTCCTCCTAAGAGCTATAAGAAGTAAGTGTAATTATATCAATTCTACGAATAAACAAACTAAGGCATGGGTTAAATAACTTGCCCAAACACAACCAGTAAACTGCAGAGGTGGGGTAACTACATAGTTTTCATTTCTTCCAAGGGGAGGAAAGAAGAAAAAAAGAGGGTCACAGTGATACACTAACAACAAACACACTTTAAATATTCAAAAGGTATAAACCACCCTTACTGGTTTTGTTCATGTGTTTATCTGGAAGGGAGAGGCAATTTCCAGATAGAGTTGACCAACAGAGGGGAAAAAGTACTGCACAAATTTCAAGTAATCGAAAGTACACGGAACACAGAGTTCACAGGAGGAAGTGACAGAAAGAATACTGAAACAGGTTGAAAGAAAACTATAAAGACCATGGGAAAGTGCTTCAACTTTATCTCACAAGCAATAGAAAATCCACATGGGATTTTAAGCAAGCAAATGATATGAACAGATCTGTTTCAGAAAGACAATTCTGACAACAATGGTAAGACAATGGTGGGGGGAGGTGGTCAGAGGCAGGGGAAAATTTACAACAGGGAGGTAGTAAGAATTGTGTACAACTATCCAAGTGAAACAGAGCAAGGTAGAAGAGGGAAGGATAGATGTTAAGACATCTGGAGGAAGAATTAATAGGATTTGGTGACTAATGAGCAAAAAAAAAGTATAAAGAATGCCTCTGATTTATGACTTGGATAACAATACATTTTAACACTGTCTGTTAAGTCACAAAAGTCAAGAGGCACACCAGCTAGCCTTGATGGGCTGAACAAATGAAAAGCAGGCACACAAGCATCTGATATTGTTAGCTACCGGTGAAAACAAACAACGAAGATCAAAGACTTGTACTTTTTCAACTAAAAGATAGCACTTAGATAATCTATATAAATGTACAAAATTCACTGTTCTATTGAAAGCACTCCAATGTTATTACTTATTTTTCTTGGTCATTTAGTCATTTACACAGAGATATAAGTTGAGATTTAAATGCCTGTACATTTTTATTTTGAAAACCACCTTTATGCTAAATGAAAAGCAGTTACTGAAAAATGCTGACATCTTATTTAATAGGTGCCAATTCAAATAGAGTAACAATAATCTTTTATACTCTATAAAACTGAAATTGGCAGGTTGGAGTATATTTTCCTATGTGCTTACCACTAACAGCTGCATGTTGCTTCAGATATTCCCGTCTTACATTTATATTTTTTACCAGACACTGTCTAGCATGAGCTCTTCTCTCCTTTACAGGATCTTTCGCACAAAGTGCACAGATTGCCATATACTCAAGTGGAAGTCGTAATCGGGAAAGGCCTTTATGAAGTTTCTGAGCAAATACTTGTCTTACTTGATAACATTCATCCTGTAAAGATATAATGATTCCAAGTATTACTGACATGGCAGTAAGGAGTAACAACTTCAAAACAACTGTGAAATGTGCTATTTCAAGCAGAGAGTGAGGTAAACAGCAGCGAGTGTATCTACAATCATTGCTTCACTGTTCACAAGACAGATGGTGTGACTTCAGTTAATGTCAAGGCTGGAGTATTCACTTGGACTGTAACAACCACCAGTTATGTGTATTAGAAAACACTGAGCATATTCCTAAAACAGATAAACTAGTAAATACAAATCCATCTGAACTTAAATAAAATATTTTGAAAAATAAAGTAGAGGGTTTAGGGGTGTAGCTCAGTGCTGGAGTGCTCATATAGCATGTGTACAGCCCTGGGTGTGATCCACAGCACCATAAATAAAAACATTAAAAATGAAAAGTGTAAACATTATCTTAAATATAGCTTTTTCACTTAGTTTCAAGATAAAACTCTACCCAATTTATACATTTTGGGTCTATCGTTTAAAAATCTACTCAGATTAAAATGCACAAGTTGAAGGGTTCTTAATTTCAAAAATACCAAAATAAATAAATAAATAAATAAAATTTAAAAAAAGAAATACCAAATTATTTTCAGTTGCATAAATGAATCAAGCTGTTAATTCTATGCCTGCTTACCTCATATAACTCCTATCTATCCCTAATCTACTAGCTAACTCCTCATCCTTAAACATACTCAAGATACCTCATATATTTGCCAGAAAGCAGCATGCTGCCCTACCCATATACCTTGTCTCCAACTTCTCTCTTAGGACTCTGTGGGTATCTCCAGCATAGCATTTAGTACATAAGATTAAAATGACTAATTTATCTGTCTTACCTATCAATGCTAGCTCCTTAAAAGTAAGAACTACATCTTTATATCTTGGCCTAGCACAATGAGTGGCAAACAGAGGAAAAGAATTTTTCTAAAGTGTAAGGAAAAGTTCAAACTCTTCTATATGACATATAAAGAAAGCTCTTCATGATGATACCTTGCTGTTCAACAATAAACACAAGATGTGGCATGTTTCACATTACTCAACTTTAGGTATGGTATTTCTTCCATCTGGAATGACCATTTAGTTTTTCTTCAAAACTTCAATGATTACAACGTTTTTTGTTTCGTTTTTGTTTTGGTGCTGGGCATCGAACTCAGGGCCTTGTGCTTCCAAGCCAAGCACTCTAACCACTGAGCTAAGTCCCCAGCATAAACATCTCGACCTTACCTTCGAGTTCTTATTTTGTATACCTTCTTTAATTTAACTTAAATTTCAGTACCTTATGGTATCGACTATTAGTTTTTTAAAAAAGTAACCTTGCTTCCACAGATATTTTGTCTACCTATTCCTCACAACTCAACAAATTTAATTCACTCCTTTCTCAGTATTAATGCTATAGGTTTTATGTGTGTATATGTATGTATAAATATATATATATGTCTGTGTATGTAAGGCATATGCACACACACATATATATGCATGTGTTATGCTATTTTGTATATGTATTTATTTTACATATATAAACTATTACACATTTTGTATCATACATAAAATGAATATATAATTATGTGTTGTACTTTTGTATTATATTAATATATAATATATAATTGTTATGACTACGTAACAAAATTGTTATGAAATATTCAATTTATCATGAAAATGTCCAATTAAAAACTGCATGGGCAAGGAGGACAGCAAGCTCAAGTCCAGACCGGACAGCCAGGCAAGACTTTGAAAAGGAAAAGAATGGGAAGGGACCAGGGTGGGGTGGGGGGAGACACATGACAGACCTCAGTGTGAAAGCACTGGGTTCAATCCTTAGTAATGAGGAAGGATGGGAAGGAGAGAAAAAGAGAAAGAGAGAAGGAGGGAAGGGAGGGAGGGAGGACAGACGGAAGGAAGGGAAAGAAAAGAAAAATAGCTCAATACAAAGGCCCCAGTAACAGCATGGGAGTGAGGGGGACTAAGCCAATAAAAATCAACATAGCAAATATATTTATAAACACCACTCGTTAAAATATTAATTTTCATTCAAACATCCCTCTCTCATACTTAAGATACATGTCCAACTTAGTATTTTTGTCTTCTTCTCACTAATCATTTGGGATTCAAGAATGCAGTGCAATTTAATATCAATCTATGAATCACTGCAGTAGTAGTTTTCAAACAATCATTAAAGTAATGATGGAGGATTGTCAAATCATAGACAGGCAACATAAACAATTCACAACTGAAGAAACGAACTGACGAGAATTGTGACACATAGGTACTTTAAGAGAATCATCTGAATAAAGAATAAAAAGAGTTGGTACTGGGAACTGAGGAAGTCTTTTTTTATTTTTTTGCAAAGATGATTACAGTACCTTTTGACTATGTTATAAAAGTAAATATGAGGTGAAGAACAGGGTAACAGAATTTTATAGAGAAAAATAAAGTGTTCTCCAAAAAGCAGTATTTGATACTTCCATGGCTACAGTTAGTAACAAATAATTTGGCTAAATGTAAGAAAAAAAGAAGCTTGATATAGTGGCCTATTGCCTATGATCCCAGCACTCAGGAGGTGGAGGCAGAAGGATCAGGAATTCAAAGCCAGCTGGGCTACTAAGTTCAAGGACTACAAAAAGTGTCTAATACAGTACTACAAAGTTTTTCCCCCAAGACAAAGCTCCATCAAATCTTATGCTCAATACTATGAAATTAATTTTAGTGTACATCTTAAGTAAATTCACTTTCAGAGGATTTTTAAGTACAAATTATCCTTACAATTACTTTTAGCACCTTATAAATTACAATTACTTTGTATAACTCAACATTTATCTACATTTTCTATTCTCCTAAGAAGCTGTTAGCATTTCAATGACTATGGTCAGGACTTACTCATCTTTGGACCTCCAGAAACTAGAACAATATACAGCATGTGCCAGTATGGAGTAAGCTTTTCACGAACTAAATAAGAAACTCTAAAACACCTAAAAAATTACTAAATCAACTTTCATGTTACTGAGTCTCTATTCCTTCCTAGGTATTCTCTGTTCAAATATGAGACAAGGGTCTCCCAGATAAAGTACTACTTTTAAAGAGCCTCAATTAAAGTAAGAACAATAACAAGAGAAATAAGAAATGGAAGAAAAAATGGAAATAAAGCTTTTGTAAATAGGGAAGGAGGAGAGGGTGAAGGAAGGGGAATGGGAAAAAAAGAAGCAACAAGATACATCATGTACAGGTACAAATCCCTTATGATGAATGTTATCACTATGTACATCTAAAATGTACCATTAAAATAAAAAAAGATTAAAAAAAAGTAAGAGCAATAAACCATATACATATAAAGAGCTAAAGCACATGGCAAAGTTTTATATGGAGCAGAAGACTGAGATATTATCTATAGAGAATTAAAAAGAGATAGACTACTTACAGCTAAAAGAATCACAGAAAGTTTTGTGGAGAAGGTTGCGTTTGAGCCTGGATTTTCAGAAAGGGTTAAATACAGATATGTGGAAACAGGAGGAAGACACAAAAATTAGAGGCAGCAAAATACAAGTACATAAAAAGATATATTTGCCCAGTTTCTCTGACATAAAGGTGGTAAACGTAGTGTGCTAAACAAGGATGCTGTACTAAATACGATTTCTGAGAGGAGTTATGGGTCCAAACAATACAGGCTCAAGTGCCAGGACATAATACATGTACATTTTTTTGTTTTTACAAATAGGGGCCCCTAATAATTTTTGAGCAGAAGAATAAAAAGATCAGAATCAAGATTAAGGAAATGTATTCAACAACAGAGAAAGTCTCACAACAGTGTTAGTGTTAATGATGGCTACAGCTAAAAGAATAATTAATAAGATATAAATTAAGACTATAAAAGACATAAGGTAGTATTATTTGAATTTTTGTAACAAGGTAGAAAGATAAGCAGTGAGTCACATATAAATCATCCTTTTAGATCCATGAAATGCCATTCAGATTTAACACTGAGAACTGGCAGGAAAGAACAGATCTGATAAATATGAATTCAGTCATATTTACAGAACATAAAGGTCTGAATTTTCTATATTTAGTATGTGAAGTGGGGACAGAGACTTGGGGAAAAAATTCTGCTGGTATCCCCGAATCAAGTACATAGCAGAAGTGTGCAAAGAAGAATGTCTAAGTGGAGAAACTGAACATGAACAGATCTACAAAGAACATACAAATTTAAAGGAAAAGAGACAAAGCCAGAAAGACAAAAATCAAGAGACAGAAACCAAAGAAGAGAATTTCAAGAATAATGAAGCAATGAGCTGTGTCAAGTGATGTAGGAAAAACAATGAAAACATCACCAAATTTGAGGACTTTGATAGGACACTTAATGGAAAACAATGAAGGAAATGCCAAAATATGAATAATAAGCAATAAGGGGAAAAGACACTAGGAGAGAAAAAGATACAGATTATTATTTATTGAGATTTAAAATAGAAGACATAGGTCTGTGGCTTAAAAGAATATCAAAATTAAGAAAAATTTTTGTTTAGAGTGGAGTAAGTTGTGAGAAGATGCTAATAATTAACTTTTAACCATTAACAGATGTTCTAAACTCAATTCAAAAATTTAATTCCAAAAAAAGCTTTTAACCTTAAATCCGTATCATGTTTCTCTAAAACTATAAATATCTCTAGTTTTTTCATTTTAGGAATTAAATATAGTCAATCCTCATTAGTTACAGAAGCCATAATTAAGAATTTGCCTATTCATTTAAAATTTATTTGTAAGCCCCAAATCAATACTTGTA
Source organism: Hystrix cristata (assembly GCA_004026905.1). NCBI lineage: Eukaryota > Metazoa > Chordata > Mammalia > Rodentia > Hystricidae > Hystrix > Hystrix cristata. The sequence goes on from PVJO010001186.1 coordinate 92,471, forward strand.
GCAATTTTATGGTCATCAGCAAATAATTGTGCTGAGCAACAAAAAACTGAGTGGCATGAAAAAACACCCCAAGCTAAGATCAAAGAAGCCCTGCTTTCTTGTTTCAGTTCTCACAGTGTAACAGTTCTTTTTTGTTCTATTTAGTACCATACAGTACTTTTCATGTTTTTGCCATCTTTGACAATTTTGCTACTTAAAATGGCTCCCATGCATAGTGATAATGTGCTATTTAGTGCTCCTAAGCACAAGAAGGCTGTAATGAACCTTACAGAGAAAAGTGTGTGCTAGATAAGCTTTGTTTAGGCATGAAGTATAGTGTTCCTGGCTATTAGTTCAATGCTAATGAAAATTATCTGTATGTGTGGCTGTGTATGTATGTGTGTCTTTAGGCAGAAACACACATAAAACAGGGGTTGTATATTGATCAGTTAATGAAACTTTTGTGATCAGAGGCTAGAGAACCTATGCTTTTATTTCCCCTAGGAACAATGGTTCTTACATACTAATTCAGTATATGAGGTACCTTTATAAACTAGTACTGTGCAGAACAAGTTGACTATTCTATGTTAACAAACAAAAAGTCAAATGACAGTTTTAGGCCTCTGAAATGTTTCTCATGAATACATTTTTGAAAAGAAAGTATAAATATTCTCAAGATTCTCATCTATGTTATAACATAATGAAAGTTTCTTTTGAAAAGCCAAATACCATATAGTCATGTTTCATATAAATATTTTCCTTACATTGATAGCTAATGCACATAGCTGATATTGTTCTAATGTGATGATTTCATGGTAACAAGGTTCTTGTGCGAGCTTCACAATAGCACTTCCAGCAGCAAGTCTCAGACGTGACATATCTGGTTTACTGAAAAATAAACAAGAAAGGCTACAAGTAAGATTTCTGTTTAAAAAGAATCATTACTACTCTGAACATATAATTTTGAGAGATTCTTGGGGACAAGGGTACAAAATGCTACGGTCTTCATGTTTGTCTGGATTTTTTTTTGGGGGGGGGTCTCTCCTCAAATCCTAATGCCAAGTTTTTGGTATTAGGAGGTAGGTTGATTAGGTCATAAGGCATAGCTCCCCAGACTGGGATTAGTATCCTTAAAAGAGGCCTGAGGGAGTCTGCCCTTTCTGCCATGTGACGACAAAGCAAGTCAGTGGGCTGCCCTCTGGGACAGGGTCTCACCAAAACCCAAGCATGCTGGCACCCTGCTCTTGAACTTCCAAAGCTCTACAACTACAAGAAATTTCTCTTGTTTATAAGCTATCCAATCTAGGCTATTTTGCCATGTTAGAGTGAACAGATTAGACAGTTTGAAACATGGTGTCTAATATTACACGAAATTCTTTTCTTAAATGTAAGTCTGTACTAGCATTACTAAAATCACTTAATTCTCTTATCCTACACAAAACTGCTCTTAGGCAAGCCCAGAATAAATCTATTTACATGTTTATTTGCTAGGTTTCAAATATTATACTATATATATTTTTTGAGATATGCTTACCTATAGATGAGGCATAAAACTGACCTTAACTTGCTAATAAGCCAATCATAACTACTGTGCTAAAAATAAAAGAAGCACAATGAAAGCAGGTTTAGTGGGTAAAAATGACTTTAAAATTTTTCAAATATTACTGAAAGTCTCTAAACTTAAGGGGGAAACTGCTGAGGCACACTTCACCAAACTCTAGACTAGTTTATACATCAAAACAGTCCTTTCTGATACACTGATAAATTAGTTGAACTACTAGGGTTTTAGACTAATAATATGGACCCACCCATTATTGTTTTAAAGTAAAAGACTATTCAACACTCACGCAATTATGTATCTATAATAGATGTAGTACTGAGGGAGAGTTTTTCTTAAAAAGATAGTCTTCTAAGACCCAATGATCTAGTTGTTTTAAGCCTCTTCCTTAATCTTTCTAAAGATTATGTAAAAATACAGACTGCGTACCACCATTAGTACGGTTCTAAAGTTGCAGGACATGTCCCAAAGGTGCTTTGTAGTTCATCAATAGCAATATCTCAAGTAGCTATTAATATATAATTGCAGTACTTAATTCACAATATACAAGCCAACCGTGAAATGCTTTCCCCACAGGTATGAATAACAGATGCTTCTGACATACTTATTCTTAAAATTTCCCAAGTATACGGTGGCTTCTATTTAATTCAGTAGACTTCTGGGTTGTTTTTGGTTTTACTAATAAAGGAAACTTTCCTTGAAGTAAAATACTACACAGGATTTTAAAGAGTAAACACAAAAAAATCAAGCTTCTCTTAAAAGTAAGGACAGGAATCCCCTTCTAACCCCTGCTCATGAACATCTGCTTTGTTTCAATTAGAATTTTTAATTATATTCTAGGCAGCCCCTAAATGTTTCTGAATATCACGTGGATTCCCTAGAATATACCTTACATAATATTACATGGTAAGTATCATTCCAATTACTGTGTGTATAAATAGTTAATACACATAATCCTATGTAAACTCTACAAGGAGTTACTATAGTTAAGCCCATCTTATACGTGAGAAATCTGACACGCAGAAGTGAAGTAATTTGCTAATAAATAAAAACAGGTGGTAAATGATGGAACACAAATTTGAAACTGTGTAGTTTGCCTTCAGTCTACTGACGTTTTAACCACTGAAGTATACCATCTCTCTAACAGAAGTCTATCTTCTAATCATCATCAATGCTTCTAATTATTATTGCTACATAGTGTATACTATTAATTATATTATATTGTAAGTATAACTGCTAGATAAGATAGGCATAACCAATACCTCTGTTTTATAGGTTAGAGGAACTGAGGTAGTGAGCAATTAAAGTATCTTGCTAAAGATCAGCTAATGAGTGGTGGAGCCAGGATTTGAATGTGAGCTCTAGAGTATGTATTTTCAAACTACACATTTGTCCCTTGGTATCCTGAGGGAACTGGTTCCAAGACCCACTCCCATTACCAAAATCTGAAGACTCCTAAGTCCCTTATATAAAACACAGTGTTTATATATAATCTATACACATCCTCCTACATATTTTAAATATTTATAATACCTAGTATACAATGTAAACATTGTCATATTGGATTATTCAGGAAATGACAAGAGGAAAAATATCTGTATAGTTTCAGTACAAATGGAAGTTTTCTTTTCCACATATTTTCAATCCACAGGTGGCCAAATCCACAAATGTGAAACTCACAGATACAGAAGGCTCACTGTACTACAATATATTTTTTAAACAAAACAAAATAAAAATAAATAAGCACATTTTTAAAACTGCATTTTAGAAATAGATTCAGTAAGTTACCTTCCACCAAGTCTGTTCTTTTCTTTGTACATTAACCAGAATATAAAACATGAGTTACTGGTTTATACACTAATGCTTATACATTAGATATTCCAAAAAACACATATCTATTATTTAAGCTTATTTCAGTACCTTGCACCAGATTTGTGACTATCACTATGAAATAATCACCGCACGAAAGCATATTACAGTAAAAATATGTGCACCTACAAAACAATTCTAATTATTTTTAAAAAGAAACTACAACATTTAACAGTTACATCAGGAGTTGAAATATTAGGTAATCCACTGAACTTTGAAATAATAATTGCATACCTAATTTTCCCCTGTTCTGTCAAGTCTCCATCACTATGCAATATTGTTGTTAGCAATCTTAAAGTAGATGTTCCTGATTTACTGTGATTATTTTTCATTCCAAGTAGCCACCGAACCATCATTTTAATAGCCTGAATCTAATTAAAAAGACAAATTGACAAATAAAACATACTACATTTTAAAAAAACTTTCCATTATCAACCCTTAAAGAAAAAATAAAAACTATTTTGATGGATGCTTTGAAAGAAAAAAATAATTATTCTTTTTATATATATATATGAAGATTAAGTTTGAATGTTTTAAATTAAAGCTGTTTCGCCCTCCAGAGTAGTGACAAAAAACTGCTACTTGAAACCATGGCTGAGAAAATGAGTTTATTATCAAATCACAACAGGAGACAGCATGATTCAATGACGCCAAAGGAAGGACTGCTCCACAGGTGGGCAGAAATACATCAGAATCTGAAGGTGGAATAATGCAAGAAAAAAAGTATTTTATAACATGCAGCACACACACTCATATGCACACGCACGCATACCACAGAAGGTATATAAGAAACTACAACTAAGGAAAAAAAAACACAGGATTTAAACATATTTGTTCCTTACTTTCACGCTTTGGCAGTGGATTAAAGTTTCACACTACGGATCGTAAATAATTTTCATAAATCAATACTATCTACACCAGTGAGGAATGTATCTTTTATGTAAAACCCTTAACTCAAGGAATTATATGCTAAATTTTATTAAAAATGTTTTATTAAATCCTATGGAAAAGATACATTGTCTTAAAACATGAAAATGTTCAAAAGAAATAAGCATTTCATTTAGCCATTAAAAGGCTGAAAGTAAAAGAAGTAAAAATATGGAAGCAGCTTTTTTTTTTCTCCTCAAATTAGATTTTATGTTGTTCCCCACAAGGCCACAGGTTGCTCATTACTGCCCTATTACTCTTACAGTAGAAGATAATGTCAAACAATAAATATAAATACTTGAATGATTTGAATAGTTGTGTCTTTGTGACAGAAGTAGAAATTTTCACATTTTCAATAATATTATAATATACTAAGTATACTAAAATCAACAGATCTATGCGTATTACTTACTTTGACCATCGTCTCAGGAGAAACTTCTTCATCTGGAACCCAAAGTTTAGTTGTTTTTTTTCCTGGAAGCTAAGTAAAAAGTATAGACTTTAAAATATGAATACAAATTCTCATGTTCAATTAATACTTGGTGAATAAGTAAAATCTTTACAATTTAGACAGCTAATATATGTGCCTAAAATACTCCACCTAACCCTATCCTCACATATCCTCACTAGCACCCAGATATGGCATTACAGATCCAACACTAGCTGGTTCTTCATAAGTGTATGCTAGGACTGACTTGATATATATATATATTTCCTTACATATTAGCTCCTCTCGAGACTAATGATTCAGTTACTTAAGGCAGCTAGCAAGGATCAGGATAAAAATCTATGTTTTTCCATCAGAAGAATATTTTTAAAATCTTGAGGGGACAAATTTCCAGTTTAAAACCGGTAACAGATAACATGTATTGATACCTTCTTATCTAAATCCCAATAAAATAGCAAGATATTCACAGACTAGTGAGCAGGGGTTTTAAAAAGTGGAGGAGGAGTCTCAGAAAGGCCACAATCATAGGGGAAAATGTTCAGGAAAAAAAAGAGAGTTGAAGGGCTTACACTTCCATAGGACAAAGAAGAAAATAAGCCAAAAAGATTCCTTTTATTCTCAGCACAACTACAAAATTATCTCGAGACAATCTGTAAGCATCGGGATAGGCGAATTTATGACGGCACCCAAGAAATTAAAGTGGCAAAAGATCTGAGCCAAATCTTGGTAACAGTGAGATCCCAGTTTTACATATAGGTCAAGAAACAGGAAATGAATCAGCACCTACAAGAAACTCTAACATCTGGAAAAGAAAACTCCCCCCAAAAAAGAGATGAAGATTTAAACGTAGCTTACAACTCACTTCTTCAGTTGAGAAGTACGCTGAAAGTATGAAATACAAATAATGAGAAAGGAATTACATTGGGCACAGCCTGATGAAATTTCTAACTGATGTAAGGATCTCAAAAGCTTCCATGGGGAGAAGCTCCCAACAAAAGAACAGGGATCAAATCAACTTCTGATTTCTTGGCTGTAAGATGGATGCCAAAAAAATAATGTTCCAAATTTTCTGCAGCCAAGTAACTTAAAACACAGAATTCTAGTACTCAATGGTCAACACCAGAATTCCAGACTGAAAGTTTCCAAATTACAATCATTTTCAAAGAATTATGAGATACGCTAAACTATTTAACTCAATGACTCCAATCAGCATAAATCATTACAAAGAGGAAAAATAAAAAATTTATTAATAAGACCAACAGCGACTATCAGCTGAGTTTAAATATAATAAAACTATAACAGACATCGCAAAAACCAGCAACAGAGAAACTACAAGATGGGAAAATATACCAGTCAAGATGAAAGCATTAAAAAGATATGGAAGTAGGTAGTGTGAACAAGATATTGAAGTACACTTTTTTAATCTAATACCACCAAAAGTATATTTTATGCCAATTGGTTCAATTCATGAACATCTGTACAACTAACAGAATATCAAAATAAAACAAAACAAATATTTTAACATGTTTCACAATGAGGCCACAATTCATGTCTCACTGCCAGCCAGTTTGAACCACCAGTGGTACATGCACAACTGTCAAACTGGATGGCTTTTTATTAATTTTATTAGTAAAAAGACCTATAAAAGTGATTAGATCTGTTTGTACTGTCAGCTGTACAAGCCGCCCAATGGGACAGCCAAGCATGTACCACCAGTGGTTCAAGCCGGTGAGAACGTGTTAAAAAGAGGAAAGATTAAAAACTTCACAGAAGACTTAACTGTCCCTCTTTCAAGAAAAAAGGTCAGATGAAAAGAGATAAATACCTAAATTATAAGGAAGTATGTAGAAATAAAATATGAAAGAATTAGAAAATCAAAATGGGTACGTCTCATAAATGAAATAATTAAAAAATAAAAGAGTTTAGCAAGAAAAATGGATATAAAATCAAGGCTCCAAAATAATTCCCTAAATCAACCATGAACAAAACATAACTTAAAACAACATTACTTAGTACCTAGTGTAAGCTGACTTGCACAAATTTTTAAATCTTCATAGAGAAAAATACAGAGTTTTAATGAAAAATATTTTGTGGATGAGTAAACAAAAAAATGGGAAAAAAAGAGGCTATACATATACAGAAAATGCTAGTAATGAAGATGACTAGAAGAAGGTAACATTATTTAATAAACTGTGGTGAGAAAGTTTGTAATGGGGAAAAAAGACATGGAATCCTATGTCACAGAACACACACAAAAAAAATCTTATACCTTTTAGAACACATGGGAGATCATTTTTATGACACAGTAGGGAAGAGCTTCTTGAATAAGATGTAAAAAGCACTAATGACTAAAGAAAGAAGATACAAGCTCACAGATATAGCTACATTAAAATTAATAACTTTTGTTGAAATGACACTGTAAAGGAGTGAAAGACACATCATTAATTGGATTTTATGCACTTAGGAAGATAATGCAACCTGCACCAGATAAAAGATTAATACTTGTAAAGATTACCTATAGGAAAAAGATAAACACCCAGAAGCAAAGAGGCAAAAGGCACTGAAAGGAATCTCAGAAAGTAGGCAACATGAATGATGTCTAAACACATGAACATAACCAGTAACTAGGGAAATACAAATTAGGACTACAAGACTAAATCTATTAGGCGGGAGAAACTTAAAAATCTGACAATGAGTGTTACATGCTGCTAGGAGGAGAATAAGTACCAACGACCACTTTGAAAAGTAATTTGGCAATAAACTGAAAAATACGTATATACACTGTTGCACATACATTGTGGTTCATCAATTTCACTTGTAAGAATATAATGTGGAAAAATTACTCAAGTGTATCAGAAGGCCCCTATAAGAATATTCATAGCAGCATTGTTCCAGAAAGAAAGGAAGTGGAAATATTCCAAAATCCACTAAGGAAATAAAGAGATATTTCCCATAAGGGAATATATGTAGAGTAATGAAGTACGGCTAGATTTATTAAGAATATTCTTAGAAACAATGTGAAGTGATTAAAGCAAGCCACGCAAGACCATAAGATCCTTATAAACCTCAAGAACAAGCAAAACTAAAATGTATACTGTTTAAAGATACATACATATAGTAAATGCTTTTGTTTTTTTTAAATTAGGGAACAACTAACTCCAAATTCAGGCAAGTAGGTTCCAGGAGTAAGAAGGAAATAGAAAAGATTGGAAAGTAATAAAATGAGGAGCTAATAGTGCATGGGTGTTTAATGTAATATGAAACATAAACTATGCAAGTGATAACAAAACAAACTGATGGGCCGAAAGGGTTGAGAAGGGGACCTGTTTCTGACAAGACTACACTAGGTTATACTGAACTGATAAAACCACTGTAACAAATGAAAAGCCTGGAAAAACATTTTTAAAAATTAGGGGTTGAGGATTTAGCTCAAGTGGTAGAGCACTTGCCTAGCAAGTACAAGGCCCTGAGAGTTCGATCCCTAGCATGCAAAAAAAAAAAAAAAAAAAGAAAGAAAAAAAAAAAAAGGAAAAAAAAGAAAAAGCCAATCTGAGCCAGGTGTAGTGGTACACACCTATAATCCCATCACTCTGAGAGATTTAGGCAGGAAAAGAGCAAGTTCAAGACCAGCCTGGGCAATTTAGTGACTTAATGATACCCTATCTCAAATTAAAAAAAAAATTTTTTTTTTTGTGCGGGGATCGAACTCAAGGCCTTGTGCTTGCAAGGCAAGCACTCTAACCGCTGAGCTAAATCCCCAGCTCTCAAATAAAATATATTTTTTAAAAGTGCTGGGGATGTAGCTCAGGGCAAAGGTTCTGAGTTCAACCCCTAGTACTATATAAGAAGGTAGAACACAGACATATGCACACATACACAGGGAAGGCCATCTGGGCACAATGGAAGACTGTGACTATCTACAAGCCAAGGAGAGGGGCTTTAGAAATGACCAACTCTGTTGACATCTTGCTCTTAAGATTTTAATTGAGACTCTGTCTTAAAATACAAAACAGACTAGCCCTTCAGGTGCTGGGTTCTATTACAAGTACCAAAACCAAACAACAACAAATGAGTTTGCAGGCAACAAAGAGTTACAATGCAGTGAGAATTTGCAGGGCAAAGCTTCAAACCAGGAGGAAAATTAAGAGATCTGAGTTTGACACGAAGATTAATTTTCTCTCACAGATGATTGCTAGCTCTTAAAGTGAAAGGAAAGGGTTGACAAGTTATGCAAAGCTCTCATCACTATCACAAAGCTAGAGGACAAAACTTGGAAGTCTTAACACCCAATAGGGAGTAGAGTTCTCATTAAACACCCTAGACTCCTGGCTGGACACCAACCAATACACCCTAGATATAAACATGATTAGAAAAAGAATAAGCCTGTCAAAAACTGAAGATCAGAGCTGGGAATGTAGCTCAGTGGTAGAGCACTTGCCTAGCATATGTGAGGCCTTAAATTTAATCATTTTTTTTTAAAGGCCAGCTTTACAACTGGACAAAGATTATCTGACAACAGCTTAACTGCTAGCCAGAAGAAAAGGAAATCCTCAAAGAATATAAACTCATCTAGACCCTGAAATTATCTCTATGGCCTTTCATTCAAAAAGTCTACCTCTCAATCAAAAATATAGCATACAAGACAATACTTAACCAAAATCTAGAGGGAAAGCAGGTAAGGTAGGAAAAATAAAGAGTCAACAAAGGTCCAGAAAGTGAGCTTAACAGATATAACTACAACATAATTATGATGTTCAAGGATTAAATGACAAAAGAATTTGGTAGAGAACTAAAACATGTTAAAAAATAACAATTATAGTATTGAAATATCATAAGTATAATTAGAACTCAATGAATGAACTTAACATAAGATTAGACAATACTAAAGAGAAAATTACTGAAAGCAAAGATTAGGTCAGAAGAAAAAAACAAAAGTGCGAAGAGGCCAACAGAAAAGTGTGTTAAATAGCTAGGTCACAGAAAACAAAACAAAGAGTTTGAAAAATGCAGTAAGAAATGAAAAAGAACGTGAAACAAATAGTACTTGAAGAGATAATGTCTGAAAATAATTCAAAATTCATGAAAGACACCAAACCATAAATGCAAGAGTTACAAGCCCTAAGAGAAATGTGGAATACACCCAGAAGCATCATGGTAAAACTGGAAATGCAAAACAGAGTGATTAAAAGCATTCACAGCAAAAACAGTCTTAAGTGGAATAAGACTAGCAGCAGAATTTAAGGGAAAAGAAAGCTGCATATAAAGAATAGTATTTCCAAATTTTTGATGGGACCAATATACCAGTCCAGAAATCTAAACCCAGATAAAAGTATCCTTTAAAAAAGGAAGGCACAATAAAGACAGTTTCAGGCAAACAAAAAGAGAAGTCATTAGCAGTAAACACATTAAATATTAAAGTAGCGTTTTGGATAGAAAATTATCATATACAAAGGAATGAAAAACAAAAGAAAGGAACAAATATGTTAACAAATTTAAATAAATATTAGCCATATAAAACAATCACAGCAATAACCCTGTAGAAGGAAAAACAAAAAGCATTAGAGAATAAAGAAGTTATTCTCAAGTTCTTTGTGCTACAATAGAATTTCAAAACAGATTAAATGACATCCCAGTACAACTAGTAAAGTAACAGTAAAATGTAAAGCTAACAGGTCAATAAAGGGAAAATGAAACAGAAATATTTAATTAAAAATAAATAATAAAACTAGGGTAGCCCTGTCACCACTCCAGCCACTAGCTATATGTGACTACTAAGCACTGAAATATGTGAATGAAGAGCTACATTTTTAACATATTTCATTTAAACTTAGACACATGGTTAGTGGCAGTTGTATTAGTGCAAGTCTAGAAAGTAATATACAGGATATTTCACAACCATGGTGTACGCAAAAAAGATTTAAACAATTTAAGTGATAGTAATAAAAAACTGATAAATTGGGCTATGTTAATATTAGAAACTCTTCATCAAAACACAGTGCAAAAGGGCAAGTTACAAAATAGAAGAAAAATTTTGTAAAATGCATTACCAATAGAATACATGAAGAAATCTTACAAGTATGTAAAACAGGGATTCATAATTTAATTGAAAAATGTGGGAAAATCTTGAATAGGCACTTCACAAAGAGGAACATCCAAAATGTCAGTACACATATGAAAAAGTGCTCAAAGCACACCACTATTTACAAAATGGCTACAGTATAAATGGCATATCTAATATAGAAGAGAAAAAACAGCACAACTGGAACTCCCATTTAGAGACAGAAGAAGTATTAATTGGTACAATTATTTTGAAAAGCAAATTGGCAAAATCCATTAAAACTAAAATTCTATTTAGCCTATGATGCATCAAATACACCCAAAAAATGCATAAATGCACTAAAATATATGCAAGAAAATATTCATAACAGTATTATTTAACATGGAAGCAACATAAATGTTTAGCAATGAAACAGGTAAATTGGAGTACACACAAACAATACTATACAGCAATGAAAAAGAAAGAACTGTTATATGCAACAATATGGATTGAATTCACATAGTATTACATGAATGAAGTCAAAGGATTTACTTCGTATAACTCTGATCATAAAAGTTGAAACATACGCAAAGGAAATGTAGAAGTCAGAATAATGGTTCCCTCTGAGGAGTGCAGACAGGAATAACAACACAGCAGGAAAACAAGGAGATTTTGGGGGGTGCTGATTATATTTCCTTACCAGGCTAACTGAATACCTGAAAATATTAACTTTGTGATTAACTTAATGAGCTGAACCACTACAAAGTATATACTTTTACAGTGTGTTTTATCTAAAATTTTTTCAATAAAGAAAACAGTGAAGACATAAGGAAATATAACACATGACCTAGGGGGAAGAAAAACTGGTAAGACATGGCTAAAGAATACAGCCAAAGCAATGAGGAGTCAAGGAAAATTAACACAGACCTTTGGTCTCCAAATCACAAGGCACTAGGTCAACTAAAGCTACATAAATAATCAGGTATCTAACATATACAACTACCCTGTTATCTACACAGACTTTTCCCCCAGCACTTAGGATTGAAACCAGGGTCCTCATGCTGAGCCACATTCCCAGCCCGTCTTATATTTTGAGACACAGTCTTGATAAATTGCCCAGAGGAGACTCCAACTCAAGTTTTCTTGCCTCAGCCTCCCAAAGTGCTGGGTTTATAGGCATGCACCGGCATGCCTGGCTAATCTTCATAGTTTTCCCATAATCTTTTAGTGTAAAAATATCAAAGTATTATTAGGGCATGGTAGCACAGAGCTATACTACCAGCACTCAGGAGGCTGAGGCAGGAGCACTGCTGGTTCAAGGCCAATTTGGGCTATGCAGGAGATCCTGTCTCGAAAAACAAAAATAAATATAAATCAAAGTATTCAAATACATTAAGAGGATGAAGAATAATGATGAATATGATACACAGGGTAGGTAATACAGTTGTACACCTTAAGAATTTCAACTATATTTTTAAGGAGAAACTTTGATCTCATACTTCTTTTAATTCTCCAGAGAAGCTAGTACATACAGTGGTGAGGACAGACACAAAATTATACACAGTACTTCTCCACTGACCCAGCACATGCGCACCTGCAACCCCTCAATATGCATAAACGCCCAAGTGACTATAAAGGGTTAAACATACTACTGACAGAAAACAACAGTATTTCTTTCCTGATGTTTTCTCCCAGGATTCTTTTCATTCTCTCTTTTACTGTATGTAAAAAGAGAACTATAGTCATGACAACCACACTGTGAACTGATTTGTCAATTGGTACATTTTTGAAAAATAGATGTTCTTATAAAAATTAACTTCCTTGGGGCTGGAGATTTAGCTCAGTGATTAGAGTGCTTGCCTTGCAAGCACAAGGGCCTGAGTTCGATCCCCGGCACCACAAAAAAAAAAAAAAAAAAATTAACTTCCTTGTAAAGCTGAAACACAATCAGATAATATTTTATATTTATCAAGAGATATATTCCAGGTCACATACCTTTGCTCAACTAAAGAGGTTTCAATGTTGTTTTACTTATAATGGAGAGGTAGTCTATTTTTAAAATTGGAAACCTAAAATAAAGGCAGCTAAATGGGAAGTGTTATTAATATCAATTAACTTCTCTCTTTGTTGTATAAAATTTCAGAAAACATAAAGAACACAAATTTAAGAAATATAAATTACCCGATCGTTCATGAGAAGATCTTTCACAATGAAAGTAGCTACCAAAGACTTCAACGGAGCAGCAAACTGATCAGGTGCAAGAAGAGCAATATGACCAATCGTAACCAAAGGTGTTATAAGATGTTCCAGGTTGCTTGGATCTAGGCTTTTATGCAGAGGCTGAAAATGAGGGGAGGAAAATACAGTCAACCCTCTATGTAAAGAAAATGTTCATGTGGTTTGACTTCAAATATTAAAATTACAGAAGTTTTGATACTAGTATAACTAGTACTACTCAAGCTTACATTTAGACTTTTATACATTATCTATGTCTAGAAGACATTCAATTTAAATAAACATTTGTAGTCTGGACCAAATCACATTTTAGAAGCAGGTAAAGAAATACTTTGGCATGGACAATCCTACTGGGTAGCATATATTTTGCAGCCATTTACAGGAATATGTCAAAGACTGCTAGGGTTCAACAATATCCACTTCACTTTTACATCCTGGATATGAAGATGATTCTACGTGCGGCTTCCTCTGAGGCTAATGAGGGTCTGTGAGTGATCTCTGGTCCTGGGAATGGGAGTGAAAGTGAGGAGTGCCACCCTTGCATGCCTGTGTCACTTTCACTGACACAGGCATAAACAGTGTGTTTTCTACATGAGTTATTTCTTTTCTCACTAGCTAGCTTAATGCCAAGGATCCAGTGAGACTTAAAAGAAAAGCCACTAGTCAGAAAGAGTCTGTGTCCCTTTGATTAACGGGCCACTCAAATACCCGAATGAATTTTTCAGTAGCAAAAAATAAACGTTTACTCTGTTGTGTAAATTGAATTTTGAGTGATTGTATTATAATATCGAATACTAAGTACCTTAACAAATAAAAATGATTTTTGTTACTCTGATAGGAAACTTAACCTTTAATATGCGTTTGGCCATGACAAAAGAAGTTTTGCTCATACAGAATATCAAAACTGTATTGTTAATTGAAAAATAGAAAAATCGGAAGAGCGAAAAAAATACGCTATCACTGGCATAAGAGAAGACAAAATTGCATGTGCGTGTTTATTTGCCCATCTGTGCTTGTATGTGAATAAAATATCTCTGGAAAAAGTACATTACTAACTGATAACAATCTTTGCTCTGGGAAGTAACTAAGTGGCTGTAGATAGAGAAGCAGGTGAACTTTTCACCATATACTCCTTTTTGCATCTTTTAATTTAAAGCAAGCAAAGATACTATCAGAAAATTTAATGCTGCCTTTAAATGAAAACATGCTCTATTATTTAATACTAAACACTAATAATTCTATGCTGGAAAAGTAATACAAAACTGTTCTTTGCCAAAATAGTAGGGCAATATGAGGTCTTATTTAGCCAAAATATTTAAATGAATTTACTTCTTGCTACCCTTAATGAGTTCCTTCAGTACTTTCACTATACACCTAAGTGCCAGTTTGTTCTTGATATTATAAACAAAAATATGAAAACAGCCAGGTGTAGTAGCACACACCTGTAATCTCAGCACTTGGGAGGCTGAGGCACGAAGATCATGAGAGTTTGAGGCCAGCCTGGACTATACAGTGAATTCAAGACCAGCCTGAACTATATTTCAAGACCCTGTCTCAAAAAAAAAAAAAAAAGAAAAAAAACAGAAGACTGATTTTTAAGTTAGTTTATTGTGACAGGTTTGATAATTTTCCACAGTAAATTAATGAAATCAACTCTGAAAAAGCAAAAATCAATGGCCAGGTTCTAGAATAATGGCAAACTTTTAAAAGGCCAGAAATCTCCAGGAAACTTTTTCTCAGAAAGCCAACAAACTATATGTTATAGTAACAGGAATACAGCTGGGATTATTGTAAAGGTAAAGTAACAGATAAAACCTCAAAATAAAAAACTATGTTGCAAGTTCAAGTTTCATCGGTATTATTCTAATCATCAACATCACTGGAAGAAACAAAAAGCCGATTAATCAAGAAAAACAGAAACCATTTCATAAATGCAGAAAGATTACCGAAAATACTTCTATCTCTGAATGCACAAAAACTAAAATAAGTTATTTTATATCCACAGCAAAGATGCAGCTTGTAAGACAGAAAAAAACTACTTTTCTTCCTTCTAAGGTCTTTACTATAACACATGAAAATATGACAAAATTAGCACAAAAGATTCCAAATCAAAGTACAAGACAAAGTATCTACAGTAATTAGCTTCATCATGACTTCTGAATGGTTTTCTTTTGAAGCTTCAGAAGTAAAATTTTAAATTAGGATTTTATAGATTTTTCTGCCTTTTATTGGCGAGCGCGCGCATGTACACACACACGCACACACACACACAAACTAGAGGTAACCCATAGTTATATAGGTTACAATAAAACTGCAATGCTTGGGGAAAAGTTACTCAAAGTGAAGAGAAAATAATATGAAATACATATTGAAAAGACACACTCTTACACCTAGCATATAATTCAGTCAAATGTATGAACTAACTCATTTCATGTTAACAAATAGTACTGATTTACAAAACTGTACACCTCAGTAGTATCTCAAACGAAACTTAAATTTTTTGAATCTGTAAATTGACAGAATAATCATGTTACCAACTACCAGTAAGTATTTTGTATGAAATTACCTTTCAATTAAAAAGTCTCCAAATAGAAATATATGAAACAATGTCAAAAAGTATGCCATATTTGATTTCTGAATTTGAATTAGCATTAAACATCTGAACAGATATTTTCATATTTTAACTACTTGTCAATGTTGAATTTACTGATTTAAATTCTGAAAATATACAAAATGATGTATCACCAAACATGAATATTCTGCAAAATCATCAATGTATGTTTTTAACGACATACGAAATTTTTAAAATTCTCATTACCTCAAATATCTGTGCAAACTGGGTCTCTTTACTAGAAAATATTGCATGAATGCAATGAATGGCATATTTGGCTTGACGAGGGGGTCCTTTTTTAGATTTGTGATGTAAAACAGGAAGCAAAGCTCTAAAAGAAAAATCAAAGAAAATCAACAAACCAAAAGAAGCAATATAATTTCTCCTACATACTTTAATATTTATTTTTTTAAGGTTTTTGAGAACAAAAATCACTAAGATCTATTCAAATTTATGTTTCATTATCTATAATTTTACTTAATAAACATCTATATTAAAAATATTATTCAAATATAAATATTTTGATTTTTATTCAACAGTCACAAATAAGGCTGGTGATCTACTCCTCCTTCCTAACAGCTTTCTCTTGTATGGTCACTGTTAATCCTCAAAGCTAAGCTTCTGCAACCTTACACAGAGACCACTGTGATAGGACCTGAACAGCTGCTTCTTTCTCAAGTCTCTGCCTCTTCTAATTCATCTTCTACTCTGTGCCAGAACAGCCTATATAAAAGGAAGTCTGATTAACCAATACTTATTGTTATGGTTTGTGTCTAGATGTCCCCCCAAAGCCTCATGTGGTAAGAGATAGCTGGATCTAGAGTGTGTGATTACTAAATTGATCCACTGATCGGTTTGGCATCGTTCTGCTGGGAGCAAGGATGTGAGACTGAGAGTGGGGGTGGGAGTGTGGGCCGCCCTGGAGACAGGTAGCCTAGATAAAAGATACAGGAAGAGGCTAATTAGCTGCTTGTTTGCATTGCTTATTTGCATACATTCCTTGCATTTCCTCACTTTACTTTGCTGCAGGTTGGTCGGCTGCCGGGCCCGCCCTGCCTCTGCCATGCCGCTCTGCCTTGGACCCAGCGGACTATAGACTGAAACCTCTGCAGACTGTGAGCTAATAAACCTTTCTTCCCCTAACTTTGGGTGTCGAGTATTCTGTCCCAACAACGAGAGAAAAGTAACTAAAACACTTATTAAGCAGTATTATGTGCTAGTAAAGTCCCCAAACCCTTGCCTTTATGCCACTTCCATTTCAGGGCCAGACAAGTTAACATATAAACTAGTAAAAATATGTATTATGCCATACTGTGATAACCACTATAGAGAAAAAGAAAAGGAGAGGAATAAAAAAAATGGGAGGGGAGTGTAAGAGAATTACAATTTTAAACAGAAGCTCTCTCTGATAAAGGAACGCTCAAGCAGACTTCTGAGGAAGGTAAGGCGTGACTTATGTAGCTACCTGGAAGAACATTCACACAACCCATCATTCTACCACTTGAAACCTTAAAATGAATACTGAATAAAAGCAGGAGCGCTCGGCTCAACTATTATTCAAACATTTCACCGCAAAAGTAATCTTCCGCATTGCCCAATACCAACCCATTAGTGCTCCAATACTAAGAATTTAGAAGTAAAATAATTCATCACACCAAGGGCAATTTTATAATATAGTTACTAACCCTCGCATATTTTTAAGGGTTACTAACCCCTAAACATAAAATAGAAAAGATGAATACTACTACAGAAAAATGGACTGGACATATAATGGTAAAGGTTCTTCAAAGGATGACACATACATTACCTTGAAATTGTATGTTAAATAAATGTTTACCTTCTGCACTAAAAAACAATTATGTACTGCTAATGCGTAATAGTAAATTTTTTTGAAAATTAAAATACAAGCAAAACTGTAAGAGAATTTCTGCTTCATATTATGATAATGTAACAGAGTGGGTTTATTCTAACTTAACCAAAAACAAGATAAATACGTTAAAGGTTTCAGGTACTAGTTAACAGGCAGCGGTATTCTGATACCTAAAAGATGGGAAACAAGCTAGAAGAACCTTATATCTGCCCCCATCTTATGGCATGTAGTTCCCAAAGTATAGTAAAGTAACTCAAACAGCCTGAATTGAGGGAGACAAAGACAAAGACAAAGACAAAGACAAGAGTTTAAGGAAGGTAGCAAGGCAGCTTTGACTTGATGGGCAGACTATGCGAGATCAGGCAGCAAAGATCAGGCAGACTTAGATCAGAGAGAAAGACAAAAGCTCTAGTAATTCAAAGGAGTATATGGGAATTTTGGCCAGGAAAATAATCTGTTCCATGCACGAGAAAAACAATAACCAAGACCAGGAAAAGGATACTGAAACACATGACAGAAAAATTCCCTCAGCACACACACTGCTGACAATAACTCATGTTTTCACCAGCCACAGAAGACCAAGAGAAAAAGTAACAGAAACAAACCTAGCAATGGTACAAGGAATGAAAATGGCAAAGACTTTATAATGCTTGTTACTAAAAAGTGTGTGTGTGTGTGTGTGTGTGTGTGTGTGTGTGTGTGTGTGTTCAAATGCACAAGAAGGCAAGAGAAAAACATGAACATGGGGAAAGAAATGAAATAAGAGGCCCATATGGAATCAATATGAAAAATACAGTATCTGAAATGAAAAATAATGGATAGGACTAAAAGTAGATTATATACTGCAAAGAAAAAAAAATCAGTGAGCTTGAAGATGTAGCAACAGAAACAATCAAAATTAAATGAGGGGGGGAAAAAAAGACAGTAAAAAATATAAAGAACAGAAGCCAGATATGGTGGCACACACCTGGCAAACCCAGCATTCTGAGAGGTCAAGGCAGGAGGGTTGCAAATTCAAGCCCAGTCTGAGCAATGTAACACTGAGTGAGACCTTCCCACAAAATAAAGAGGGCTGGGGACATACCTCAGTGTGAAGGCCCTGGGTTCAATCCATAGTAAAAACTAAATAAATAATAAGAACATCTTTGACAAGAAGCTAAAAATACAGTACCTGTAATTAGAGTCTCCCCCAAAATGGGAGGAAAATATTTGAAGAAATAATAGAATTTTTCCAAAACAGACAGAAACAAATCCACAGATACCAAAAATCTCAATAAACCTCCAGCAGAAAAAAAATTAAGTAAATCATTCTATGGATTGTCATTTTTCACTGGATAAAAATTACTGATAAACAGTATCATTATAGGCAGTGTTAAGAGAAACATTAGATAGAATGGGGGAAAATAAAGCTTTTTTTAAATGAAAAAAGGCTGAGACAATTCACTTAAAGAACACTACAAGAAAATAAAGAGTTCTTCACGAAGACAAATGATACTAGATGATAAACCATGGACAGACATTCAAAAACATTAAGAATGACAGAAATTATAACCATGTGTATAAAACATTGTTGTTATTAAACTGGGATACATTAAACTGTCTTAAGCACAAATATAAAAATAAATTGCAGAGTTTATAACACACACGGAAACCAAATATAGTCATCCCTCAGTATCTGTAGGGGATTGGTTTTAGGATTCACCTTAGACCACAATGCAAGAGTACTATAAAATGGCATGGTATTTGGATACAAATATATTTACTCATTTTTGTTTTGTGAGACAGGATCTTGTTATGCAGTCCAGGCCAGCCTTGAACTCTCTATGTAGCCCAGGCTGGCCTTGAATTTGAAATCCCCTTGCCTCGGCCTCTTGAGTGCTAGAATTACAAGCTGAGTCACCATGACCAGCAATTCTCATAAATTTTAAATCATCCTTAGGTTTTTTATAAAAATACAATGTAAACAATTGTTATACTGTATTATTTAGAAAATAATAACAAGAAAGGTCTCTCTAATGTTTGCTATGGGTGCAATTTTAAAAACTATTTCCAATATACAGTTGGTAGAATCCGTGGATGAAGAACCTATAGATATAGAGGGCTGACTGTATATGAAAGCAAAAACATCCAAGTCCAGAGGGAAGGGTATGGAAGTATGCTGCTACAAAGTTTTTACAATACAGGTTGCATAGTATAATTTTATTTGAATGTAGATAAGCCAAAAGCAGATAGTAAAAAAAATTATAATGCTCAATCCCAAAGAAAGCAGAAATAAATGGAAAAAGGAACACAAAAAGATGAAAAAGAGCATCTAGATGGCAGACTTAAAGCCACTGCTGTACATTGAATGTAAATGGCTACAACAGTCCAACTGAAAGATAGTTTGTCAAAATGGACTAAAAGTATGTAAAAAACTCAAACAAAAATAAACAATATACATAACTGGATAATTATAATAAATCCCTTTTTAATTTTAAATCCCAGGTAGATTAACACAATCAAAACAGGGCCATAATTCGTATGTCTTGCTGCCAAGCAGCTGATTTGAATCTGACTGTCCCATCAGCTTGAACCACTGGTGGTCCATGCATGAGTCTCCTGCTGGGCAATTGGTACTGCTTCTTGGGGGGGGGGGGGGGTTGATTCCAATAATGCCAAGAAAGGACTTGATTTAACAAACCAGATGATGTCATATTACATTTCCTTAAGAAAAACATTAAAATGGTATAAAAAATTGTAATACAGATAATTTGTGATACAGCAGCTGTAAGTGCATATTATATACACCAGCAACAGGATGCTTCTAAGATGTGCAGGTAAAAATTTAGAGAATTAATTACTGATAAACTATTAACCCACAAAGAAATATCATGGGCACAAATTACTAAAAAACGCAACACACACACACACACACACACACACACACACACACACACGAAAGCATTCTCTTTATAGACGCTTATTTAGGATCAGCAAGAAACATGCACAAGTGATGTGGAGAATATTACAGAAAATGATCTGAAATAATAGGTGCTGCTATGGCCACGAAAAAAGCAAAACACATGACACTCTGCACTCGGCACAAATCAGCTGCCTTTATGCATAAATGTTTTACAGAAATCCACAAATATAAATTTCTTTTAATTTAATGAAATAAATTTGTTGACTGCTGTAATATTTTTAATTGATGCAGTTATATTAATTTTTATATTTGGGCAGTAATTCAAGCAACTAACTAGATTCAGTCAATGTATAGAGTCTATTAATTTATTAGTAAAAAGACCAATAAAAGCAATTAGATTCGGGGCTGGGGATTTAGCTCAGTGGTTGGAGTGCTTGCCTTGCAAGCACAAGGCCCTCAGTTCGATTCCCAGCACACACAAAAAAACAAGTGATTAGATTCGTTTGCACCACCAGTGGTACCAGCCACCCACCCAATGCGACAGCCATGCAAGTAACACAGGTATTTCAAGGTGGTGAGAATGTGTTATGAGCAAAACACAAAAAAAGAAAAAGACATGCTTTGCAGCATAACTTTAAGTCTAGGGTTGTGATGCCTTCCATTTTGCTCATGTTGCTCAGGAATGCTTTGGCTATTCTGGGTCTCTTCTGGTTCCATATAAATTTTATCATTGCTTTTTCTAGTCATCATTTTCCGTGAAAATGATGTTGGTATTTAATTGGAAATCAAAACACAACAAATGTTGGTGAGGTTGTGTGGAAAAAAAGAATCATACACTGGGACACAAATGAGTACATCCACTATGGAAATAAGTATGGAGTTCCTTAAAAACCTAAAAATAAATTCTGTTCGACCCAGCTAAACCTTTTCTGAGTACCCTCCAGAAAAAGTTAAAAGTCATTATATTACAGTGATACATACATGCACACTCACACTTACAGTACCACAATTCACAATAGCTGAATTATGGAAGCAGCATGCATGCCCATCAACAGAATGGATAAAAAAGTGTGATGTGTATATACAATGGAGTACTATTCAATAGCCATAATGAAGGATAAATCTGAATTATTTACTGGAAGATCTTGAGACCATAATGCAAAGTGAAAAAAATCAGATATGGAAGTTTAAATATCACATGGTTTCTCTAATATGAGAAACCCAAAACATAAAATATTTAAAGAGCAAAATAGAAGAGAAATCATAGGGAACAGGAATATAGACTCTGTGGAGATGAGAAGGGGGTGTGGGGAAAGTGGGAGAAGGGAAAATGGGGGAGGGATGAAAATGACCAAGATACAATACGCATATATGTATCATTTCCCCAAGATCAATACAATAAAAAGGATATGTTTTACAAACACTAATACAAAAAAGAGTGAGAATGTTCATGCAGAAACAAGACTGCAGAACAAGATAACCAGAGTTAAAAAAAAAAAAACATATTTCATAACAATACAGTTTGTTGATGAGGCTGTAGGGAATCAGACCCTCTCACACAATGCATAATATATAATCATTAAAGATGGAAATGTAGTAAAACCTATTAAAATTATACAGGCATCCTACTTTTCGGCTTTTAGAAATCACTCCCAAGGATAACTATCAAAAATGCAACAGACAGCTGGCATGATGGGGCATGCCCATAATCCCAGCTATTCAGGAGGCCAAGAGAGAAGGATCCCAAGTTTGAAGCCAGCCTAGACTACAGAGAGGCCCTGTCTCAAAAATAGAAAAAAAATTTAAAAAGAAAGAAAAACTAAAAAAGCACAAAAGACACAGGCACAAAACAATTCACTGCACCAGGACACTCAAATGTCCAAAAATAACAAGCAGGTTAAATCAACCATGAGACATCCATAAAATAAATGGGGCTTTCTCTATCCTTAAATGCAGAAGAACCACCAGCATATATGGTTAAAGAGAGAGAAAAGCAGAGAATGTATATGAGGTACGTTATCATTCATCTACCAAAAAGGGGTTCAGAACACATATAACACACACAGGCAGACATATGCATGGAAGAATAATTTTTATCTCTAGAGAAGAAAAAAACAGGGTAGAGGATTGAGAGACAGAAGCCAGACGGCCTAGACTATTATCCTGCATATTCTAATGTTTTTATAAGCATTGACTACTTCCTAAAATTAAGAAATTAAGTTTCAAAAGAGCAACTTTTTAAAAATGAATGAAAATGTATTCATACCATGGCATAACTACTCAAAAAAATTTCCAAGTAACTTTAAAATACAGAAATTTGGGGGCTGGGGATTTAGCCCAGTGGTTAGAGTGCTTGCCTAGTAAGCGCAAGGCCCCGAGTTTGATCCCCGGCACCAAAAAAAAGAAAAGAAAATACAGAAATTTGTAGATCTGTAATGTGCTATGGCCTAAATACAAACAGAACTACCTAAACAAAAAGCAACTATTTTTAGGAATCATAGGGATGGTGCTGCTACTGCTATTCTGAGACTGTTATAGATGTAATATGGGATACAGTGTTACCCTATGTCATCTCAAGACAGGAAAAAGAGAAACAGATGTAAACCTAAAGAGAGTCAGTTAAAATTCTGTAGTCCTGAATCTGAAATAGAAGAATCCATATAAACACACAATACATTTTACCTTTCAAAACCCGTTTTTTAAAATTAAGGTATAAATAGTGAATTGTCCTAGAATAAAGTCAAATACATTAGCATTAATACCCACAGGACTTGAACTCTCATTTCTTAATGCTATTCCCACTAAAATGACCTAAGATAAATGGCCAAATAGAGGCCTGTGGCAAGAAAAGATGGTCCGGAAACATCTGTCATACCACATAGCAAAGAAATTACAAAGATTACTGGATTGTTCAGAAGGACTCAGAGCTAGAATAGGCTCTCATAATTGTAAGAGGAAAAATTTAGGCATTGTGAGTGTGACTACTGAAACTAACTGGAACACAAATGTGTAAATCCATGAATTTAGACTTAAAAAAAAAACTCCATTTGTCACCTCTGGAGGACACCAGTATACCTACTCTTTATTTTGAACACTATTTAACATGAAAAAAGACAAGTATTTACAATGCCTTTCATAAAGAAATGCAACACTTGAGAACCAAAAATATAGATAAATTCCTCTATAAAGCACTCAGCAACAAGTGAAGACAGATGACAGTTTATCACCACTGAATAACAATTAATTAGCAGCAGCGACAAACATCATTTAAAAATCAGCCAAAAGATGTACATACTGAGAATCTGATATAGTATTCTCACTATTGTTTATATTTGAAAATTTCCATAAAAAAATGTGGAAAAACTTAAGAGTCTACCAAAATATTAACCTTTTAGAATACAGATTGTGGCTTCAAGACATGAAAAATTATTCCGTAGTTACTTTAGTAACTAAACTTCCCAAATAAGACCTATCATGAGGTCAGATCTGACAATGTAAGCATTCATTAGCTCTTTACTCAATAATCAAAAAAAATTATAGATCAAATAAATAATTTAAAAGTTGATTATGTGAAACGTTAAGCTCACACACTAGCTCGTGCCTAGCTATTTAACAGAAAACAGAAATGAAATGGCAAACACAGAAGAAAAAATAATTTCAAGAATTTTGAAGGAGATCTCAGAAGTCAGTGAAAAGCAAGTAAGGTAACATTCTCTGACTGCTTTGCCTATTAAAAGAATACCCTACTCCTTCGTTACATTAATTTCCAACCTTCGAGTTTTTTTCCCTAATGGTAATCGCACGCATGTGAAATGTGAACTAAAAAAAAAAAAAAAAAAAATTAAAAACTGAAGAAAAAAGCAAAATCTCACTCGCCTGAAGTAATACAGTCAGTATCCTGGTGAACAATTTTCTGTAATTCCTCTAAGTGTATTATTTTACCAACATATATTATTAAATAAATGAAAACACGACAATACACTATTTGTAAACATATTTTTTCACTAGACAATGTTGTGTAGACCTTCCTATGTTAAATATTGCTGAACATTATGTTTTAATAGCCACAAAGCTCTTTTGTACATGGCTATACCACAACCAATCTAACCAGTCTCATACTGATGAGCATTGTTTTTAACTTCACAATATTAAGAATATCCCCGAACTAGCTATTTACCTATATTGTCTTTGAAATTTAAACCTATCCTTTCATAATCTGCTCTAAGACCCTGGAGATGTAAATCCACAAAGTACAGCTCCCAGGCTCCCTTGAGAGGTGATTTCCTTTTAGTGTCCTCCAACAAGAGCTATAAGGCTTCTTTAGGCATTCCCAGTAGTAGCTCCACTGTCCCCCAACTCCAGCAACAGCCAAAGCGTAACATACTCTGGCAGTCAGTTAGCAATACTGACATGAATCCTCCACCCTTTTAACACGACTCCGTACCTAGTAATCTAATCAGACTACATGGTAGCTATTTCAAGCAATTCGTATCTTTGGGCCACCAATGTAATTTTTTTTATTGTTGTTCTTTCATCTTCCAAACATCTGTTACTAAATTCTATTTAAAATATCTAATATGGTTTGCTTCTCTGAATGGATGCTGGGTCACGTGATCATATAAATATTTAATCCAATTATCTCAATTATATCTGTGATAAGATCCTAAAAGTCAAACTATAGAAGACAACACACATTTTAAATTTTTATGTATTACCACCTTACCAACCCAGAAAAGCTGCATTAGTATATACTGCCTCTGGCAGAGCATCACTAGAATGCTAGCTAACACTGGCTATATCACACAATTATTTTTATATGTATTTCCTTAATTACATAAAGATCCTTTTCACGACTTGAGGGACAGGGGGGTGCTAAAAGATTTCCTGTTTATAAATTTCCTATTCATTTCTTTTGCTAATATTCTACTGTGAGACTTGTACTTGCTTAATTCCTTTAGTACAAGATTTTATACTTTAGATATTAATATATTTTAAATCATATTTATTCTGAATAGTGAATAATTGTTTCCAACTTTATTTCATGATTTTGACTTTTATCTAAAGGAGTGGTTCTTTTTCCCACTCCTTCACTAAAAAACAAAGGCAGACGGGGCAGGTATGGTAGCACATGCCTATAATCTGGGAGGATGAGAGGAGAGGTTCAGGAATTCTAGGCCAGCCTCATTACATAGCGAGTTAAAGCCCAGCTTGAACTATTGCATAGTGGGACTCTGTCTCAAAAAAATCCCATCGGACAGGACAAGAAAGGACAGGACAGGACAGGACAGCAAGGGGTAAGGAGGAAGTGACTCAGCAGTCCTGTTTGCTATAACATCCTCAATATGCGGAGCTGTGGCCATATACAATGTGGCCTCTATAAATATATTTTCAATAAATGAATTTTTAAAAACACCAATCCATCAGTATTTTGCTTATGACTTGGCACTGGTAACCCTCTTCTCACAAGCAAAGACACTATAGAAACACACTGGTTACTAATAGTTTTAGTAATCATTTTATATATTTTAAATCTTAGATAAATTAAGACTTTACCTTTGATTCATCTGAATATGTAAAATCAAAGGTGAAAAGACTACATTCATTTTTCTTTTAAAAATAGCTGGCTAGTTATTTACTAGTTAACTGTTACGATTTAAATATAAAAAGTCTCATGTGTGTGAGGCTGGGGATTTAGCTCAGTGGTTAGAGTGCTTGCCTTGCAAGCACAAGGCCCTGAGTTCAATCCCCAGCACCAAAAAAAAAAAAAAAAAGAAAAGAAAAGTCTATTGGGTTTGGTAATCAGATCACAGAGGTACCACAGGCATCAATGTATTATTCATCCATTGGTAAATTTAGTAACCAAATGTGCTGCTCTTGGGAGGTGGGGTTTGTTTGGGGTGTATCACACAGGGTATGACCCAGAAGGGTGTACTCTTGTCCCTGGTCTCTCTGTTCCCCCTCTCTGCTTCTTGGTCATCGTGGCATGAACTGCTTTCCTCTACAAGACCCTTTCACCATGCCATTTCTGCCTTGATGCTTAACATTCATGGACTGAACCCACAGAAACTGTAAGCCAAAATAAATCTCTCCTCCATTATGTTGTAGCTGTTGGGTATTGTGTCTCAGGGATGGGAAAATGAGTAATACAGTAACCTAAATTTCCTGATCGATTTATCATTTGATATTATCTAAAAAATACTCAAGTGTATTTATGCAAAAGACATATAAATAACAAGAAAACAAAAGTCAGATTTAAGGGTATATGCAAAGCTGAACTCCAGGGGGAAATGAGATACAACTGGGTAGAAGGAGTGATCTCACCATATAAAGCAGTGATACACATTTTTGAAGCCTTTGTATACTTAGTAATATTTTTCATTTGCCCCTACTTATACACAACTTGGGCTGGCTAGGGGATTCTTTAGTTACATGCCTCTTTCCAACAAAACTCAATCATCAATTTCAGAAATTTTACATGGCTGACAAGTCAACCTCAGTATTTGCTGTACATGATCTATTTTTTCTTGATGTTTATGAAATTTCTGTAAATCCCTGATAATTCAAGAAACTGTATCACTATACTCTGCTAAATTATGAGTCTTGATCTCCAGATTTATATTTTAATTCATTTCAAATGGTTTATTATTTTTGAGTATTTTCCTTTACTATTATTCTTCTATCTTCTCCAAAGACATTAATTATAATTTTTCATTATCCACAATTCATTCTCTTTAACTGCCTTCGTTATTTTTTGCCCATTTTCTCCACATGTATGCAATTTTCTCCTACCAAATTTTAGCTTACTGATTCTATCTTCTATACTGTTTATTCTGCTTCTTGCTACTTACAATAAATTATATTCTATAATGCAAATATGTTTCTGCTCTTCCTTAGTTCCTTTATCTATATTACTATTTTTATGTACCCCTACCCAGAGGACATTTGTTGTTTAACATTACTGGCAATTTACAGCAACTAAGATTGTCTTTTTTCCTAGAAAAATTCAATTTTCGAAATAGCATTTAACAACTATTTTTTGAATGCTAAATATTTACATAGATGTTGTTTGTTAATTTGCTCATTTGCATTGTTTTGTTTTTTTCTTATAGTCTGCTAATTCATCTTTAAATAACAAAAATTATCTGGCTCTGTCATTTAAACAAAAGTATAGGTAGTATCTCCCTGACTACTAAACATTAAACACTTCTTTAAAAAAAATTAGTATCAAAGATCCCAAACTGAGGCTACAGTTGCTTAATCGGCTGACTAACACAAGAAAGAAGTCAGGATTAAAGGTAGGGAGTCCTCATCTCTGTGGAATTTCTCTCCAAGTCTGTTAAAGGTACCAGTTCCCCTTAGGGTATGGATATATCATATGCTATAAAAAATCCTCAATTTTCCCACATTGGCCTACTTGAGGGAGAGCCAGACTCCTCACATAAACTGAGTCAGAACAGAACCCCATAATTCACTTTGTTTAGTGGTTTACAACATAATTTTTTCTGTGCTTGTCAAGCCAATAACAAAACATTCCCTTCATGATTCCCCTTTTTCCTCACCTTTATGCTCTGTTCTTTCTAGTAAAGAAAATAGGCTTTCAAAAAAAAAAAAATGGCATGGGGGCTGGGGATTGACCTCAGTGGTTAGAGCGCTTGCCTATCAAGCGCAAGGCCCTTAGTTCAATCCCTGGCACACACACACACCATGAAAAAAAAAAAAAAAAAAAGGCATGAACACCAAGCTTTGATTACAGCTGACATCAGATTTTTCTCATTTCTCTCAAAGCCTGTCCATACCTCAATCTCTTCCCTCTAAATTAGCAAATGATAGGACACTTATTACACAGTATCTTACACACCCAATTTGATAATATGCATCAACAGCCAATGCTCTCACATTCAATTCAGTCTAAACGGCATAGCCAATGCCAGTTCTGTCCATTTTGTGGTACCTTATAAGTAGACAGAGTGTTGATCAGCTTTCTCATTGCTGGTACAAAATACCCAACACCCGCAACTTAGAGGAAGAGAGGCTTATTTAGCTCACAGTTTCAGAGGTTTCAGTGTATCATTGACTGGCTCCAAAGTAGAAGGGTATGGTGAAGCAAAGCTGCTCCCCTCATGACGGCTGCGAAGCAGAGCACAGGGGCTAAGCAACAGCAAGAGACAGACCTTCCAAAAGCACAACCCCATCCAACTGGGCCCCATCTTCTAAAAGCACATTCAGTTATTAACATCACTGGATTAATCCACTGATGAGTATAGCACCCCCATGAGCCAATCACCTCTTCATGAGTCCCTTAACAAAGACAAATTGTTAATTAACCAGCACAGGTATATTTTGCTTTTGGTTCTTTTTAATTATTTTGGTGAATCTGAGGGAAGATAAATGAATAAGCATCCACACACTCTATCGCTTTCCCTCAAAATCCACTCACCCAATTTAATAATTTAAAATATAAAATATATACAAATATTTTATTTCATAGATTATACTTCAAGATTAAAAGAACAATGTATACAAAGCATAGTATTCAGTGCAACAGCAAGTATTCAGTGTAACAGCAAGTATTCAATATCAGTTAATTCTCCTCATGAAAGACATTTGAAATACACCCAGCATGTAAATCAAATCATTTTAAGCACTTTAATTCTACCTTAAAGCAACAGGATTTTAAGCATCCTAAAATGTTCACCTTTCAACTCTGCTCTCATAGTCCTAGAAATATACCAATTTTTTTTAAAATAAACAGTATTAGGAAAGACAATCTAGAATGAAAATATAAACTCCCAATGAATGAGTCAAATAAAACTCATTCCAAGCACCAATTAAGCTCTTATAAATTGTGCTGCTACAAACATTGGTATGCATGTTATCACTGTAGTATGAAGTCTTAAGCTCTTTGGGGAACATACCTAGAAGGGGGATAGCTGGGTCATATGGAGTTTCTAATTATAATTCTTTGAGAAATCTCCATACTGATTTCCATAATGGTTGTACTAGTTGACATTTCCACCAACAACAATACATGCCTACCAATGTTTATAGCAACACAATAACAGCTAAATCCTGGAAGTAGCCTGTATACCCTTCAAAAGGTGACTAGATAAAGAAAATGGAGTATCTACACATAATGGAATACTACTCATCTATAAAGAAGGACAGACTGGAGACATCTGAAGGAAAATAGATGCACCTGGAACATACAATGTTGAGTAAAATAAACCAGACACACAAGCTTAAATAACATATGGTATCTCTCATGTGAGTAAGGCAAAGTACAAACAAAGAGATTAATAAAGGACGGATAGAAGGAGACAGCGGGATCGATCTCTTGCAAATGGGAAAGGGTCCAAGAGACTAAGGGCGAGGGGTAAGGAGGAGGAGAAGTAAGTAAAATAAAGATATGCCATGTACAGGAAGCTAATAACCTCAATGAATGTAAACATTATATGCCATAAACATGAGCTAAGATTAATAATATCAAAAAGAATGAAAATGGGGAAAAGGGAATTAGAGGGAGGAAAGGGCAGGAAAGGGGAAGGGGATCGAAAACAGAAACAAGTTGTATTACATACATGTACCCACTCCCCAAGATGATTGTAAAGTGCTGCACTGCAAACGTGTACTAATAAAATAATATTTTTTTTAAAAGCTCCAGTTAAGAAATCAACTGTGCCCCAATGGATATGGTTTTGGCCTACAACAATGTGCTGCTCCAAGGACATACTGTATCATGTGGGCATTCAGTACATGGTATATAGTTATATATAGTGTGTGTGTGTGTGTGTGTGTGTGTGTGTGTCTCCAAACTGTTATCTAATCTGACTAGCAGAGCCGCAGCACCATTCCATGGAGAAAGTTACATTCTAACTTACTTTAACATATCAGTTCTACACAATAAAATTTCCTACTCTTCCAAGATTAATGACTGTTATAAAACTCTGATAAGTTTCAAATAGTGCCTTTGTTCTGCTGACCAGCAGTTTTTAGAATTAGTCCACAGAATTAGGAGCCACAGGCTCTTCTACATGAAGAAGTACACTAACCCAAATAAAACTAATGAGACCAGTGGCTAAGCTAAAAGTGATGAAATAAAGGTAACAGCAACATCCTATAACTGTGGCAATATCAGGACCACCCATCAGATCTTCTCTGTAAACATGGGAAGGGAAGATGCACAGAGAAGCAAGTAGTAATGTGTAACAAATGATGAGTTATTCTGTTGAGATACCATAGGACCTTGAAACAATGATCAATTGTTAAAAAAGCTCTAAAGCAGCAGCTCAATTTCAACTTACTGGAAATATGGAAAACCTGTAGTCCTGCTAAAATGAGTATCCCATGTTCTCCTACTTCCCTCTGTCACGTAAAGCACTGCTTCTAAAAACTTTGGTCTAGTACCCATAATCACACAAGCAAGTAAATAAAGAGTTCTGTGAATAGGCCTACTTTGAGTTCCTTTGAAATTTCTCACTGTATCTTAAATATATGTGCATTGTTCATTCTGTGCCACTGTATGGCAAGGTCTGTTTCACTGTACAGTTGTCTCCATCAAAATCTTTAAGCAAAGCAATAATTCAGAAAGCTATGACATGTTTATCTTTCATTATCACAAATCTTTTAAAATATTGATCAGTTGTGCTTCTATCAGGAAAGGAGAATCTACATTGAATAGTAGAGAATTAAGGAAACTCAGGCAAGTATTTCTCAAAACTTAAAAGATTCCACTATTACATCACTTAGGAAACAGTATGTATCCAAAACATTTATCAGAGTAAGCTCAACTCACGATCTGATGTGTGGGAAATCCTCTTCAATTTTGCTTCCTGTGTTTTTGAAGATTTGTAGTGCAGCTTCTGCTACTTTTTCATCATCCATTTTCAGACAAGCCAGAAGTGATTCAAATGTTTCAGCAGAATGAAATGAGATAGGATGTGTAAATGAAAGTACCTACAAAAATAAGTCATAAAAATTACCTGCAAAACCTTTTCATCTTTGTAATATAAATCTAAAATATTACATATTAGAAATATTGCAAATGAATTTTAAAATTAACAAAAAACTGAAAGTACCATATAAAATGAATAATATCATATACGAAAGAAATATTCCTCTGTAAGATTTTATGATATAAAGAAATCATTTCTTCCAAAATTAAATTTCATGTTAATATTAAAAACTCTAGTTAAGTAAATTCTGGTGAAAATAACTGAATTTTGATTACTATTTAAGGGCTGGGGGGGTCAGAGTAAGAGGAAAAGGGACGGGGCTGGGGATTTAGCTCAGTGATTAGAGTGCTTGCCTTGCAAGCACAAGGGCCTGAGTTCGATTCCCGGTACCACAAAAAAAAAAAAAAAAAAAGAGGAAAAGGGATGTGAAAAAAGAATTTTAAAAAATATGTCTCCATTCTTCTAAGTAAAAGTCATCAGAAAAGTGTACCTAAGAACATTTTTTTGACAATAAGTAAACTACAGGAAAAGGTAAAACACCAGATAGTAAAAGATACTATAAAGTTACAATAATCAAATCAATATGGTAGTATTACTGAAGGATCATAAAGCAGAATAAGTAAACCAACAAACAGACTCTAGTATATATAAAAACCCAGACTATATAGGTATTAATAAATTATAAAGAAGTAGCAAATAAATGAATAATCCTTAGATAGCTGTTTAGCTATTGAAAGAAAATCAAGTTAGACAACCCCCATAAACACTATCAAAAGAAAGTTCAGATAGCTACTGTTTAAAATTTTAAAATCAAAAACAATAAAAACCTTCTAAATATAGTAGAATTTTTTTCAAGCCTAAAGTAATAGCATTCAAATGTGGAATGCTAAAAAAAAGAAAAATATACTATGTATAATGCTGCATTTATGATGTGTAAATCAAAACAATATATCCTTTAGAGGAATACACAAAAATAAATACAGATAATAAAACTATAAAGAACAGTAAGAAGATTAACAAATCAAAAAAGAATTTTTTTTAAATTAAGAGAAGACAATTTATTTAGAAGACTGTTTAAAACTGGTAAAAAAGGAGGAAAAGGAGATGATAGATAGCTACTTGACGAGTAGGGAGCATTGGAAAGTGAAATACTCATGGGCCTTTCGTTGTAGCCCCTTTTTATTGAGGTTTTCTCCCTAGGTCAGCCCTTTGGAATTTGGTTGGCTCCTGGGTACATCAAAAATTTAGAACAATACTATCTGGGGGACACTAAAGGGGGATAAAACCACTCAGGGAACTCCCATTTAACACTCAATGATTTAAAGGTCTACTTCTTTTTCTACTAGTAATCATTTTATTACTATACTTTATAACTTACATATATTTTAAATTATCAAATATTTCCCATGAAAAAGCAAAATAAAAGGCTCATTAAATCAGTTTTAAAAAAATACAAAAGACTGAGATGTCAGCAGATATATACACAAAGGCTAAATACAATGAATTTACCATAGGGAAAACACAAATTACTGACATATGAAAAGTGGATTTAACTAGTTATTAATTATGCAAACTAAAACATCAATTTTTACCACTCAGCTTAACAATTTTTTACAAATTCACAATATTCTATGCTTGTAAATGTGACGGAAATGGGTACCTTCATACACTACAGATGGAATTACGCATGGGCCCAATTTCTCCGTTAAAAGGTTATGGGGGAAGATAGATATAGATATAGATATTAGGTATACAGGTATCTCCAAGATCTTAAAGTCATCATTCTCTTCAACCCAGTAATACCTACTTTTCCCAAAAAGTAAGACATTACCAAAAGATCATAGAAATATTCATGTTAGTACTGTTTATATGAATAAAATTAGAAAAATCTAAATATCCAATTAAAAAAAAGTAACAATATGATACTACAAAAGTGGACTAATGACCAATTCAAAAAATAATGTCTGTTATTTTTACTATGACCCAGACACTATGCTCAGAAATTATGCGCATGATTGAATTTAGTCCTGTGACATATAGATTATCTCCACCATAGATAAGGAAGCAGAGGCAAATAACATACCCAAAAACACATTGCTAGTAATGTACTAGTAAATTACTTTAGCTAGTTGAGTAATAGCCAAAAATTAGACCCATCATAAATACTCTTAAAAAACACTGTTAAAAATCACTGGGAAGCTGGGCATGGTGGTGCACACCTGTACTTCCAGCACTGTGAAAGATGAGGCAGGAGGATTGCCACCAATTCACAGCCAGCCTGGACCACATGGAAGACCCTGTCTTTGGGGGCAGGGCGAAGGGGGGGGATGACTCAGTGCAGGGGAGTAGGGGGGATGCTTATGCTAGCTGGGCATGGAGGCATGAGCCTATAATCCCAGAACTCTTCTGAGAGGTTAACAGAGGAAGATCCCAAGTTTGTGTCCAGCCTGGGCAATTTAGAACTTGTCTGAAAATAAAAAATAAAAACAGGCAAGGAATATACCTCACGGTGAATCCCCTGAGTTCAATCCCTAGTACCATACCAAAAAAAATTTAAAAAAAAAAACCACTTATGTTTTAATAATAAATAATACACGGAACTATATTTAAACTGCATTTTTTAAAGATTAGAAGAAAATAAAAAATTACTGTTTATGAAAGGCTTATGTTTTCTTTATAATTTTACATATTTCAAGTTGTGAACAGTGAACTGACTGTACTTTCATAATCAATAAAAGGTACTAGTATATTTTTTCTAACAAAATAAAAATCGAAACAGAGCTTTAGAAGAATTTTTGCTTATTCCATCCTAGGCTTGCACTTTCTTTGCTTACTACTTTTTTTTTTTTCCTTTGAAGTACACGTTTGGAGTATATGATGTTTACATTCCTTGTTCGGAGTTAGTACACGTACTAACATATCTTAATTCCTTTCTTCATTGCCTTTCTCTCCCTCCATCTCTTCATCCCCTTCCCATTTAAGAAAGATCTAACTCCCCACTTCTTCTTTTTTATTTTGCTCTTCATAGTCTGGGTTTCTCGTATAAAAGAAACCATGTGATATTTAAACTTGGCTCAGTAACACCTTAAATCATACTTCTCTTTGAATGTAACTGATTCTAAATTGAATAATATAATTTAAACCTGAAAACACTCAACACAGAATTCAATTTCTTTTTATTTATTCTGAGGTGCTACCAACTGAATCCAGGACTTTGCCCATGCTAGACAAGCTACAGTCTCGGTCCCTGTGATTTGTAAATTATCTACAATAACTGAAAAATATCACCTTAGGTTATAACAAGAACACTTATTTCAGGAAGAAATGATATAAACTCTTATGTTTAACATTTATCAAATTAATTTTAAATAGATATTTACCTTAAGCAGTTCAAGACCTGCCCTGATAGCTTGATCAGTTGGGACACCCTCATCTTCATCATCTGCTGTTCCATCTATTGATTTGTTCACTTGCTTAATAAGAGCACTAATGAAAAAGTAAAACTGTCATTTTTCTATACTGTCAATTTATGAGCAATATCAAAGAAAAATTCCTATATATACATACATACCATATACAAATTTAGTATAGCTCTTTCCCCAAAATTATAAAATACCTATAATAAAATACTTTCAGCCTCTTTTATTTTCCTTTATCCATTCAAATGTACTCAAAATGTTATCTGATTTTATTAATGCTATTTGTATCTTTCTTATTGTCTTTTCCACAGAAAACTGAACTCCCAACACATGAATGATTGATTATATATATATATATATATACATACACACACACACGATATATATATATATATATATATATATATATATATATTTTTTTTTTTTTTTTTTTTTTTTTTTTTTTTTTGGTGCTGGGGATCAAACTTGGGGCCTTGTTTGATCCCTAGCTAAACCACTAAGCTAAATCCCCAGCCCGACTGATTGTATTTTAATTACCTAACATTCATCATTAGTACAATTAGTTGAGCATATATACTGAAATAAAGAAAAAGAATGACACTAAGCACTTTCAAACTATTTACAACCTATTAGTATGTATCAGGCACAGTTGTTAAGAGCCAAAAATCCCAAGCCTACTTATACAAAAAGCACAAAAACACCCAAGTCAGAGACACAATAAATCCTTACAAGAACATGAGAAAAAGAACAGCAATATATGAAAAAGTAAATTCAGTTTTTCAAGCTTTCTTCTAAAAATAAAAGGCTATGCTTCTTTAAAATAAATAGTTGGAATGCACTGACAATTATTTAAAATAATCACTAAAACTCATGGGTATTTGTTCTTTTCACAAAAAAGTTAATGAAATTTTTAAAGAGGTTAAACATAAAGTCCATCAAAATAAAAAATTTTACTTACATTCACTGTTCCTTAAAATGCTTCTATAAAAATAATACTCAATTTTTTCCTTCTCTCTTTTTTTATTTTTTGCAGGAATGGTGATTCAACCCAGGGTCTCAAACATGCTAGGCAAGTGCTCTACCACTAAACTACATTCCCGGACCTTTTCTTTTTTCACTGTTAAGACAGTCTCATTATGTTGCCCAGCTGGGATTTAGGTTTGCAATCCTTCTGCCCCAGTCTTCTGAGTAGCTGGGATTATCAGCATGTGCCACAAAGCCCACCCGTACCCAAATTTAATGTCAAATTAAAAATCAAGGGTATCTGCTTCCCTCATTGGGGCCACTGAAATTTCATCTTCCCTTCAAGAGTGTATTTCTGAGGTTCTTTTCTTTTTTCATCATTTTGCCAAATTAATCCTTCTTTTTTTTATTTTTTACCAAGAACATGTATTGGTACATTGTATACATAACGATCACATTTATCATGGTTATTTTGTACCTGTACATGAGGTATATTGGTCCCTGCCCCTTTCCCACCCCTCCCTTCCATTCCCCCCTTTCCAAGTTAATTCATTTTCATACCCTGAATTA
>PVJO010001186.1:128910-184383 GCA_004026905.1 Hystrix cristata
AAAAAAAAAAAAAAAAAAAAAAAAAAAAAAGATTATCAGAGAACAATAAAGACTACAAAAAAGACCATGACAAAACCTGAAGTTCCTTAGATAGGATAACTAGGAAAGGCAATTGAAGTTTCTGAAGAAGTACAATTTAGTAATTAAAGAATAAGATGTAATCACTCAAAAAAAAAACCACTCTGGGAAAAATATCACCCTGAAATACTAAAATTGTCCTCAATTATTAAAAAATACCAAGAATTCAGACAGGTGACACCAACAAAACACTCAAAAGTCAACAGTGCTTTTCTGTATCAGCAAAAGACATCTAAAATGCACAAAGGAACAAAATTTACTCACAACGACAAGTCAACATATATAAAATACTAGGATTAAAAGTTATAATGAGCAGAATCTGTATGTCACTTGGTGTGAGGCACGATGCGTGAATGCACTCTATGGCTCACCTGGAAGAATTAACGTTTGGAAATCACCAATACATTTCAGAGGAAGAAGAACAAAAGAACTTCCTCTATGAGATAAAAATTTATCAAAATAACTTGAGAAAGAAAAGGAAGCAAAAAGAAAATCCAATAAAGGCCAAAATTATATAAGAATTTATGTTTTAATAAGGAAAGATCTTGCCAGGCATGGTGGTGCACACCAGTAATACCAGCACTCAGGAGGCTGAGGCAGATGATTGTTCCAAGTTCAAGGCCACTCTGGGCTACAGAATGAGTTCAAGGCCAGCCTGAACTACATAGCAAGACTACATAGCAAGACCCCATCTCAAAAAAAGGGAAACATCTCACTTTAAATCAATTCAAATGGAAAGAAATCAATTTTTCAATAAATGGTGAAATTGATATAACTAGCTACGATGTACCTTGAAAAAATGTTGGATCTCTGTCTACCTTACTTACACTAATTCCAGACCAATTACAGATTTAAATGTTAAAAAGCAGAAGTTACCTAAGAGGATGCCAAAAGTGAAAAGGAAGTAACTAACACAATTAAAGAATTTAATATATATTAACGTTAAGTACAGATTTAAAAGGCAAACAAATTGGCTTGATAGCCTTAACCTACAAAGTATTCTTGCTACCAGTTAAGAAAAGACAATTCCTCTGGGGCCCTCAGAAAAATAACAGGCATTCCTCAAGGAGATGCAATTAGCCAAGAAGTACTAGATAAAATTCCACTTTATTCATAAATAACTGTCTTTGTAATTTTAAAGAAAGGTATCATCACTCATTTTCATTTATAAAATGCAGAAACTGAACAGGCAAAAAGGTATTGTAGGGTACCGCCAGGTAAGAGTCAGGTGAAAAGGACGTTGGCTGACTGCTAAATGGGCCTGAAAGTAGAATCTTTCTGGAAGGTATTATAAAGTGTAAAAAGTGGCTGTATAACCACTTCTGAGTTTCACTTAATATAGTGTAACTTGCTAACTTGCTGCTCCTTATCTGTAAACTGGGAACGATAGGTCCTATCTCATAGGGGTAAATAATGAGTTACAACTTGAAAAACTTGTAGAATTCTGCAGACATGTTTTAAGCACTAATTGCTAATTATTATTATGTTCTAGCATATCTTCTACAGATCACTGTGATCTCCTGATTGCTAAAGACAAAGGGCTTTTCTTAGTCCTCTGTCTGTCCAAGTGTATACCTTACTTCTGAAAACTTTCAACCATCCTAAGTTTTAAAATACTGCCATAATCTGGTCTTGCATTTCTGTAGCTTTTTTCCGGTAAAAACAGGTCCATGATTTTGTCTACCATCTTTTTGCTTTTTCTATATAATCTCAGTATTCCAATCTATTCTCAGATTAATAGTAAACTCAGTATTCTTTGATTTTAAAGAAAACTGTTTGCCATGTCAAAATAAGAAAGATGGCCTTTCTCATCTCCTTCAAAAACAGGTCCATCATTCTTCCAGATATTGGTGTGCTCTTCATTATTTGGGTTTGAATTCTTGTATTTCTAACTCTGCCTTTATTCCCTGTAAGTGGTAGGATGACAGTATCTTAGGTTGCTGTTTTAAAACCTCCCTCAGATACGTTGTTTCCTTTCCATCCCACTATTATCTGTAGACAATCAAAG
The DNA here is from genome assembly GCA_004026905.1 of Hystrix cristata. NCBI lineage: Eukaryota > Metazoa > Chordata > Mammalia > Rodentia > Hystricidae > Hystrix > Hystrix cristata. The sequence continues at coordinate 130,997 of PVJO010001186.1, forward strand.
TAACACCTTTGCAGTCTTTCTCTCCTACTTTCCTCCTATCCATCGTCTCAACCTTTTTTGGTTCTCAAAAGATTAAAGTAACAGCTCTAAAACTCAGTCTTAATGGCTCTCCATAATCTGATCCAATTTACTTTTCAAGGATCAATTCATGTATCTCTCTCTGCACTATAACTGAAATAGATGATATTGTGGCTTGCATCTAGATGTCCCCCCAAAGCCGCATGCGGTCACAAGTGGGGCTTTTTGGAGGTGGCTGGATCTAGGGTGGGTGGTCCTGGGATTGATTCACGGTGCAATGCTAGGATTAAAGCCGTCCCACCCTGAGTTTGAGTGCTATGTGCCCTAAGGGTGGGTAGCCTGGATAGGATATAAGAAAGAGGGTCGCTGGTTGTTGCTTTGCTTCTTCACTATTTTGCAATGACCCTCTGTAGTGTCATCATGCCTTGGAGTCAACCAACTATGAACTGAAACCTCTACAAACTGTGAGCCAAAATAAACCTTTCCTCCCTTAACTTTGGGAGTCAGGTATTTAGTCTCAGTAACAAGAAAAGTAACAAACAGATAACAATCATTTTCTAAATTTCCTTGTTCTTTCTTATCCAGTATGCTTGGTTTATGCAAATCTCAACATCTAGAATACTCCTTTTACCATGTCTGTAGAAACAAAAGTCTTCATTCTTAGGTAAAATATTACCTCTTGGGGATATCCTCTTTCAGTTCTCTGAATTCTGTTTGTACTAATCTTTAAAATTATAATCTTCTAATTAAAAATATTTATTCAACTACTAGACAGAAGACAGATGACCAGTAGAAGCCAGGTGTGGCACTGCACACCTGTAATCCCAGTACTCAAGAAGCTCAAGTGGGAGGATCCCCACAAGTTTAAAGCCAGCCCGGACTACATAGTGATTTCAAAGCCAACATGGACTACAAAGTGAGACCCTGCCTCAAAAAAATATCCAAAAAAGATGAAGAACAGAGAACAATTTTGGCAATACCTAACTAGTATTATCTTGAATAGAGAAGGCTTTGGGATTATTTTCTGAAACAAATTTCAGTCTGAATCACATTCTTCCCCTTACTGGTGGTCTTGTTTTTGTCTTGCTTTGTTTTTTAAACTCGGAACCATGTCTTGAAATGAAAACTGATGTGGCAGGAGCCCAAAGTGACTGGCAGCGAACCAAAATAGCCTATTTAGAATAATATCAGAAGTAAAGATCAAAAGCTATATCCCATACCTTTCCTAACAAACTCAATTTTAGAGTCTAACATACACTCCTAAAGGACACTACTGATGATTAGTAAATTAAAACTAATTTACTGATGATTAGCTTAACTAAAACTAATTTAAAATTTTTAGGGAAAAGTTTAAGAACAGAAAAAGCTCCTCCAACATTTCACAAAAGGAATGAAAACATAAAAAAATAATTTTCCAAGATCTCACAGCTCAGTGGGATCAGTTCAGAAAGCTGAACTTTTAAATGAGAGTTGTTTTTAAAAATAGCATTTTCAGTTCTCAAGTGTCTGTGAAAATGCATCATATGTTCTTTTGCAATATATCCACTTAGTTTTCTTTTTCCTGAGGTGGTAACTAAAACTTGTTTATATTACCTATCCTATCCCACCTATGCAAGCTAACAAAAGAGAAGAGCACCTGGTATACTGTTACCATGTAAAAACTAGGCTTAGATTCACAATTTCTCACCAAATTTGAACAAGCACTTAAAATAAAAATCAAGAAAAAATAAATACATTTATGTATGGAAGAGTGCACATGTACGCATAAATACAGATACATACAGATGAGTATATAGAAATATATACAGATGAGTAGTTGGGTGACCTTGTAAATAGCAGGTACTCTACGATGACTGATCTCAACGTATAAATGAGTAAACAGTAATGAAAACTGAGTATTATTATATACAAATACCTGATAGATTCAGTATCTATGTGCACAGGTGCTATCCTTTCCAAGAGAAACTTGATCATTTCCAAAAAAGGATTTGTAGGCTGTTTAGGGTTTCCCAACTTCTTAGTTATTTCACGCTGTAATGCAGATTTTTAAAATATGATTAAATAAATCACTACATTAAAATGTTAAGAACCTACAAATAATTAAAACCATGTAATACTGGTGCTACAATAAAATCAAACTAAACAAGTCAAATAAATTTTTAAAACTATATTTAAAATTGAGCATATGAGAAAGGCCAACATCTCAGTAAACAGGAAATGGGTAGATCTTTTTCACTGTAACATAGTGAAGTAACTCAACAGACATTTGAAATGAAAGTTAGGTCCCCCATCTAAAACAAAGGATCAGTGGACAAACTTCAAGAAACAAAATTATCAGAAGAACCTGTTAAAATTATGCATTGTAGGGGCTGAGGATTTAGCTCAAGTGGTAGAGTGCTTGCCTAGCAAGCGCAAGGCCCTGAGTTCGATCCCCAGCACCAAAAAAAAAAAAAAAAAAAAAAATATGTATTGCTGGACCTCACTCTAAAGAGCCTTGTTTAATGAACATATGGTAGAGTCAAGAATCACCTTTCTCTAAAAGTATCTCAGCAAGATACCAGGGTAACAGATTAAGAAACAGTGAAATTAGTAACTAGTTTCACTGACTTGCAATAACATGGGATTTCATAATCAGGACACCAAAGGTAAAAACCATTGAGGCATATAGTGATAGACTCAGCTATATAAAATTGGAAGTTAAAATACATAAAGAATACTTTAAACAAAAAGGCAAACTACAGTTGATAAAAAATTATTTGTAACTTAACAGGCAATGGCATATCACAACCTGACAAGTGAATAAGATAAATACTATTCTATAAAAATAGGCAAAGATTATAAACATAAAACTCACCAAAACAATATGAATGGCTATTAACTCAAGGAGAAAGGAAGGTCAGAGGACTAGCAACCAACAAATATAATTCCTATCAAAATAATTATACTTTTGTTTTCATTTGGGTTTATTATTTCTAGCAATGATACCAGGCAGTATTATGAATGCGGAAAAGGAGAAAAGCTGTTCAATGCATATTAAAGGTTTTTAGGATGCACCTAAAACCAGGCACTATGGCTCACACATATAATTCCAGTACTCTGGTAGCCTGAAGCAAGAGGACCGCAAATTAAAGCTCAGCCAAGGGCAACTAAACCAAAACCTGTCTAAAAGAAAACAGGTGGAGATGGTTTGAGCTGGTGACATAGCTCAGTGCTAAGGCCCTAAATTCAATCCTCAGTACCACCAGGAAAAAAGCAACACCTTCAACTCACATAATTCTACTTTTAAGAATTTATAATAAGGAATCAGGACTACAGTGTGTTGGACTACAGCATGCCTGCAATCTAAGCCACTCAGATGTCTGAGGCAGGAGAATTGCTGCAAGTTTGAGGCTGGCCTGGCTACATAGTGAGTTTAAGGCCAGCCTGAACTACAAGGTGAAACTACCTCAAAACAAAAGACTCAAGACTATGTAAAAATATTTAGTTATAAAGATATTATACAGTTCTCGAGATTATGTAAAAATAATTAGTTATAAAAATATTATACAGTTCTCTATATTACTCAAAAAGTGGGAGAAAAATGTAAATGTATACCAGTGGACTACTCAGTAAATTACAGCACATATACTGAATGGTATACTATGTAGCTATTAAAAGTACTATAAAAGACTAATACATGAAGATTAAGTATCATGTACATAACTATATATATATATACAGTATCTATTCATTATGGAAGGACATACACCTTATTAACAGTAATATTAATAGCAACTGCCTCAACAGACAGGTTGTACCTTATCTGTATTATTATCAATGTGACATTTTCTAAATTTTAATAATGAATGTAAATTGCTTTTATTAAAGAGAGAGTTAAATAATTGTTTGAGGTCTTTTTCAGACATTAACTCTTAATTTCTTTCCTTACCACACAACCTTCAGCCTGCTTGCAGGAGCATGTTGGACTAACAAGTACTTCTAACTGTTTCCTTATTTTCTCATCATCTTCTAACACTTGTGTGAATTTCTTCATGAAATCCTGAGCCTTGCCAGGGTCTGGCAAATTTCCTTAATAAATGAAAATTCAATTGAAATACAATTTTTAAAATTTCTCCAAGTAACAAAAGATCAGTACTTTTCATTTCTTTCAATTACTATTACATTGATCCTTATCTATATAGTTTTATTTAATAAATTGTGAAGCACCACCAACACTCAATTTTCACAAATAAAAATCTGCTTTCCCAGAAATATAAACAAGATCATTATGAAAAGATATGTGAAGCAGTGAAAGATTGAACTATTTCTAAATAAGTCTTTATAATATTTAAAGATATTAAATGTCAACCTACATAATTTAATTTTATTTCTCTTCCCAGGAGCTTGCTTGCATTGTTTCTAATTCATAATAAAACATTAATCAGTACGTTGTACTTCAAGAAACTATTTTCCTGTGTTTCCTAGTTTATTGTTAAAACAATCCAGATACTATTCATTTACACGTACATGCTATGCTGGCTTCAACACAGTACAGTTCTGAGTGAGCTCTTTCTGGTGTTACTGCTGGATACATTATTACTGAATAAAAGACTTATTTCTCTCCTAATATGTCCGTGTATCAAAACATGTATGAGAAATAATAAAACGTTGATCCTAATATCTTTTTTTCTAGTATTTAACTACTATAAAGTATTGGACTAGCCAGGCATGGTGACACACACCTATAATCCCAGGACTCTGGGAGGCTGAGGCAGAAGGATTGCAAATTTGAGCCTGGCCTGGGAAACTCAGAGACTCTCTCTCCAAAAAAAAAAAAAAAAAAAAAAAAAGGAGGGGGGTGCTGGAGCTACTGTGTGACAGTCCTGGATTCAATCCACAATTCCATTTTTAAATCCTGGCATGACTGAATCACTGAATGTAGAATACATATGCATTAATCCTCCTAAATACTTGCTCTATGACCTTTTCATATTTCTATAGTACAAGAAAAATTCTATTGCAAATAAAAGAACCACATTATAATACAATAGATAAATATGACTGCTTATAAAAGAGAAATTAAACGTTTATATATTTGTAAGCAATAAGCTTAAGCATGCAATAAACACCTGAGGGCAAGCTGGAAAACCCCAGTGTAGCATCTTACAAAATGTGTTCCAAAGATCAATAGCAATTCACTGGAATTGAACAGTCTTCAGGAAAAGGTAGTACTAATTTTAAATAATTTTGAAAACTGTCATTTTAAAGCCCTTTTATAATGGGTAGCATCATATTAAAGGCAACAAGAAGGCCTAATGTTTAAAGAAACAAAGCAAAGGAAGGGCAGAAGGAAGAAGAGAGAAAAAAAAACACCTTAAATTCAGCATTTTATGAACATCTGATAGTGAAACACCCCCCCCCCGAATTGTACTTTATGGAAGAAAATGGATACAGTCCCATATGAAAAAAAAAATAGTATATAGGGGGTAATTTCCTCTAGAGGATAGTATCCACAGCCAAACTACAAGAGGAGACAATTACAAAAAACCAACAGCTTCTGCATTCAATCCTTAGTACTTGAAAACAAAATAGCACAAAACCCCAAGTTTTCAGAAGTTATCAGAAAGGACTTGAAGACTAGTTTACCCACGTCTGAAAGATACTTTGTTCTTAAAAGATCTATTCCAGCTAAAATTCCCATCACTTAATTCAAAAATCCAGTAACTAAGGTTCTTCAGTGCCTTAGCATTATTTCCATACCTCTCTTGCAATATTTAGCTTGTCAGATCCATCTTATAATCTCTTCATTACTACCAAGTGGAAGCTCAGTAAACTCATTCCACCAGGTGTCCCTAATTAGTCCCATGTTCATCTTCTACACAATACAGTGATTCAGAGGTGGGAGGAAAAGCAAATGACCACAAAAACATACTTTTAACTACTCTTTTACTGAATAAAAGAGACATGCTACACATTTCTCTTGCATTTACTGAACATCAAAAAAAAAAAAAAAAACCCCGAAAAAGCAAAAAAACTATTTTTCAAAGATGCTATTATGTTGCTAGTAGGTTTATCTTTTACTGTAATTTTGATTCAGTGTGAAATCAGCCTCCAATAGATCAGAGTGAAAGCAACAACTTACTTTTTACAGTAAGCTATATAATGATTTAGACAAATTCTTAAAAATAAATTTATATGATAAATTCTTTCTTCAATTCTTGCTCATGTAAGACAATGAAGAAAATTTAAAATTACGTATAGTATGCAAAGTTGGAACCAAGGAAAAGCCAAGTTGTCTGTTGTACATCAAGCAAAAACATTCATTGTTTCCTATTTAATCACGGCCTAAAATGAGATTACATGAGGCAATTTAAATTAAACAAAACGTTTCAATTAAAACTTAAATTTTACAAAGATTTAGAATGACTTACGTGTAATAACCATCACTTTTGAAAATATGGCCTTGACACTGGCATCTGTCTGTAAATCAAACAAAAATGCAAAACGCAAAATTTTAATTCCCTAATAAGAATGTACTCTTCAAAAAAATTAGACAGCCATAACCCAGTAAGTCTCCAGACCTATGTCTTTAAGAAATACTGAATTCTTCGTTCAGCTATTTTAAATCCTACAAGAACTGGATAAGAGAAGCCAGTTTGTTTTCCACTGTTATCACTTCTTACCTTGCCCTGTTTTTTCAGACCTTTAACAAAAAACTGACGGGTATACATTTTTGGATGGTGGTAGATATTTTGAGTTTTGTTAGAGCTGATAAAAAACAGGGTAACTAAATTTAGAAAACAAAACAAAAATTTGTTAAGTTTTTAGCTTTATCTCTAATGAAAAGTTGACAAAAGTATAAATTCTAAATGACTTGAGGGGGTTTCAGGCAGTCACACAAAGTCTATAGGAACCCAGGCGTGGTGGCGCATGCCTGTAACCCCAGAACTCGGGAGGCCGAGGCAGGAGGATCGCTGTGAGTTTGAGGCCAGCCTGGGCTACACAGTGAGTTCACGGCCAGCCTGAACTACATAGGGAGACTCTGCCTCAAAAAAAAAAAAAAAAAAAAAAAAAAAAAAAAAAAAAAAAAAAAAAAAAAAAAATGTCTACAGGAAAGATACCAGAGATGTACAGTTTAGAAGATGTTTCTAAAATTTCTAGTCACGGGTTTATCAGAGCAGTGTTATTTCATTCACATATTACTACACTTAAAGTCACATGTATAAAAGACAATAAAAGAGTACTAATTATCCATGATATTAGAGTCTTATTCTTTTTCACAAAAGAAAAAACATGCCATTAAGCAACTCTGTTTAAAATGCTAAGCTAACTAAAACATTGGGTTAAAGGCAACAAACCAAATAAACAATCCTTATGAAGGAGCTTGCTAAGTAACAGGAAAATACATTAATGTAAGAATTAATTTCCAAATACTTCAAATTTAAAGTATTCTACCAACAAAGTGAAGAGACAACCCAGAGTGGAAAAAATTTTTGCCAACTATTCCTCTGACAAAGGACTAACATCTCGAATATATAAAGAACTCAAAAAAATCAGACCCCCCAATTTTAAAGACCCAATCCAAAAGTGGGCAGCAGAAATGAATAGACACTTCTCAGATGAAGAAGTAGAAACAGCAGATAGACATATGAAAAAATGTTCAACATCACTGGTCATTCGAGACATGCAAATCAAAACAACCCTGAGATTCCACCTCACTCCACAAAGAATAGCTATTATCAACAAATCAGCCAATAACAAATGCTAGAGGGGCTGTGGAGAAAAAGGAACCCTTCTCCACTGTTGGTGGGAAATGTAGACTGGTACAACCGCTATGGAAATCAGTGTGGAGATTCCTCAGGGAACTAGGACTAGAGATTCCATTTGACTCAACTATTCCACTTCTTGGTATGTTCCTAAAAGAATTAAAATCATTATACCGTAGGGATATATGCACACCCATGTTTATAGCAGCACAGTTTGTAATAGCTAAATCGTGGAAGCAGCCCAAATGCCCATCAACAGCAGAATGGATTAAGAAAAGTGGTATTTTTTATACAATGGAATACTACTCTGCCATAAAGAATGATAAGCTTGAGATATTTCTAGGTAAATGGATGCATCTTGAGACCATACTCCTAAGTGAAATAAATGACATACATGTTAAATACCACATAGTTTCTCTGGTGTGAGAAACTGAAGTGTAAATAAAGACTAAAATGTATTATATTGGGAAAGGGAGGAAAATGTCCAAATGGGAAAGGGAACAAGGGACGGGAAAGGAACAGAGAGGGACAAGAGAAATAAGAAATGGAAGGAAAAAATGGAAACAAATCTTTTGTAAATAGGGAGGGAGGAGGGGGTGAGGAGAGGAAAATGGGAAAAAAAGAAGCAACAAGGTATATCATGTACAGGTACAAATTCCCAATGATGAATGTTATCAATATGTACATCTAAAATGTACCACTAAAATAAAATTTAAAAAAAAAATTTTAAGTATTTAATGGTATTACTTTATGAAACGTAAGATTTCTGTTGCTGTTACATTTAGGGGGAAAAGAGGTTGTGCTAGGCTTTCAAGAAAATGATCCACATGAAAAATGTACACCAATAAAAATACAATATCAGAAATCAGAAAGTAACTGTTGAGTAACACAGAGCAAATCAATTCAGTTAAATGAGGTAGAAAATACTGCTGAAACTTAAAAATTGACAGACTGAATAATAAAAAAAGGAAAAAAGCACAAATTAACCATTAAGTATCTAACAGTCTTCCTGGTAAACTGGGAGGAAATAGAAACTCCCCAAAATTAAACATACCTTTGTTTATTTTTCAAACTAATTCTGTAATGTCTACTATACTTAGTATAAAACGAATACTAAATAATCAGAAAAATCACTCTTTCACAAAATTCCAATTAGGAGTACTGCCTGCCTGTTTTCCTTCCTCTTCAACCCCATCACACTTTAATGAGAATTCCTTCTTTAATGTGGACTGTAATTCTTTTAAGATCGGCAAAAAGAAAATCCCATAAAGTAGAAAGAAGCTAACCACTGTAAATGAATTGAAACTGTATTTTGCAATTTTATATATTGCAAACCAGGAGAGTCATTAAGATCCTCCCAAGTTTTTATCAACAGGTAAGACAAAGAAGTACACACTAAATAAAACTGAAGGGACACTGAGAATCAAAACATTTAATTACATCATGCTTGTTTGAAATATGATCTACACATATAACATACTATCTGGCTATCATAATGCCTTCAATAATGCCTAAAATCAGTAATTTTATGCATCTGTACATAAAAACACCTTGCACTTTTAAGTAACACATCTGTATGTTTGGCCAGAGTAAACTGCCACAGCTCTACTTAACAAAGAAAAACTGACCAAAATAAACTGACATACTGCATTATAATACTCACTGAAACATATGTTAATTGAAGAAACACACTAATTATGGGGTGAAGGGAAAACAACAGAATCAATGAATTAGTTTTAAGTCATTTATTAGAAGGAAAAACATATCCTAACAAGTCCAGAATAATCCATGACCACAGAAAAAAGGTTTAAATTATGTTCAGTAAAATAATAAAAGGTTTTTGTCAGCCTGTAAAAAACAAAAATACTACCTAGACAGAACCTTCAACCAAGCAAACAGGTGGCACAAAAGGCCCTTTTTTTTTTTAACGCCTTCAAATCACATTTGAATGCTAAAAAAATAAGTGAGGTCACTGTAAATCACTAAAAGAAGTGTTTCTAATTTATGGAATTTTTAGGCAACTTGGTCAATTTATGCCTCGATAAACTAGAGATTTTCTCCCCTTGGGTGAAATAACATTGCTCTGGTAAGCCCTGTGATATATAAACCTGACATGTGTGTGATGGACACATGCGAGGATCACTATGGACTAGAAAAAAAATAGTAACACTGTATTGTTTGTCTTGAATGCAATTTAAAATAACCAGGCACTTTTCTTTTTAGACCAATTATGCTGTTTATAAAATGACCTACTATACAGCATTCTCAGAGAAAAACAAACACATTCATTCTGAATGTCCCCAAATAAAATGATACATTTACTGGATGAACACCACCCATCAGTTACAATTAGGACAACCGGGTAATTATATTAAAATCGCCACAATAATAATTCTAAATCAAAATGTTAAGATATTAAACTATAATTATATGATTACAGAAAATTTCTAAAACCACAAGAATATACAAAGGTGTTGCGGGCATTTAAGTGTGGCAAGAATGCTGTTATTACAGTTTATTTTAAAAAGCTACAAAAAAAATTCTTAATTTTGAGCACACAGAAGCATATCTCTTTCCTATTAGGCATCACCTCTTGCAGATACAGTAAATATTTTAAATTTTCTAAGTTTTTTTAAAAATTGCCTAAATTAGGAATCAAGTTCAACAGTCATAATTTGTCCACACACAAAGAGTTACCACAGAACCAGTGATAAACAGTAATAAAATACTTACAAACTTAACATCAAAAGAAAAAAATCTTTAAAATTTAACTTACTTTAGGTTGCTTAATTAAATCAAGCAAATCCTTTACTTGATGTCGGAGCAAATTTTGACATTTCCACATTTCATTCAATGCTCTGAAAAATTCAGACATACAAAATAGGTTTAAAATCCTTCCAAAATACTCAAGGTCCAAATTACAAAACATGACAGAGATGGGGTAAAAGTCACAGAATTAAGCAAATAATAATGTATGGGTAAAAGAAAGGAATCAAATATAACAGATAATAACAGAGGTAGTGGGATCAAAGGAAAGAGATGAGGGGGTTTGTATGAAAATATAGACTCTATCATTAACATTAGCACATTTGTAGGGTAAGGGATAGGAATTCATTGGCGAGATTATGAAGTTGATAAACAGGAGAGAATGGGGATACTTTCTCCCAAAACAAGTTATCTTATTGTATTTAAATTATAAACTGTCTAGAATTATTTATGCTATAAGTGAAATATTCTTTTTGTATTTATATGGTAAAATTCTTGATGTCATTCTAATAGTTGTACTGTTTTTCTCAGGCAGAAATTTAAATCCAAAAAGAAATTCTATAGGTAGTAGAGAAATTAACGTACCAAAAATAAGTATTTTTCAGTTTATTTTCAATTATCTACACTTCTATTAACCTCCATTACCACACATATATGAAGCTCTGCCAATAACAGTAATAAAATTACAGAACCATAAAAAAAACTTTTTCCCTTGATAGAAAAGGGAATTGTTAGGCCTATCTGTTCTCTTAAGAATCCCTCTTTCTCCAGCACTGAAGACTGAACCCTGAGCCATATCCCCAACTCTTATTTTGAGACATGCTCTCACTAACTTGGCTTCAAATTTGTGATTCTCCTGCCTCTGCCTCCCAGAATGCTAGGATTACAGTTTAATGATATATGTATTTTTTAACTTTGGACTTTAATTAAAGAAGATACACTAGTTTAAATTTGGAAATTTAAATTTCTTTACAGTAGTCACTTCAAAATGGCAACAGTCAAGCATCAGTATTAGGGCATTTTCATCTTAGAATTTAAATTTTGCTATTTTCGAATTTTAAAGTTCCACAGTTTCAGGGACATAATTTATAAATGTAAACACTGAAAGCAAAATGACTATTCTCCAGAGGACTGTAAAGATCTAAAACCTAAAAACTAAGTAAGAGTTACATAATTGAAACAATTTTTAAGGAAAGAGTGGTCATCTGTCAAACTACTTCCAAACTCCAAAGTCATTCGCTCATTCTCCTATGTAATTATTATTTACAACTTCTGAAAGATCTGGATTTTGAAACATCCCTTCACTTCAAGAGAAAATTATTTAACCTATTATAGTTATTTATCAATTTAAAGATAAAATATTGAACAATTCTAAAACCCATTATAAACTATTAAGACTAGAGCTAATATCAAAAAGTGATCATCACTAAGAATTCATTTTAACATATTTTGCGAGATTGTCCTCTCAAGTATAGTTATTAAGCACCAAGTCAATTTGTCCTTATTTGTTGCCTTTCCAAATAGTCTTTAAAAAAAAAAAAAGAAGAAGAACCAGGAAACAATAAGAGGACAAATATCCATTTATTTAATCTTAGTCTGAACTCCCAATCTGTCACTTAATAAATGTGAAAACTGTGATTAGAGCCTAGATGGTCATACATTTTGTTATCTTACATTTTTAAAGAGCCACCTAATTCCCTCATTAGGGCTTCACCTCATTGCTGTATGACAAGTTTGCACCCAAAGAAAAACAACTACCAATATCTTTCAGTCACGGACCAGTCCAAATAAAAAGAAACTGTCCTCCAACCTTCCTCTTCCAGTTGAGCAAGTCACTCATCTGACTAAGAAATACAAAAATGTCTGGACGAGAGGCTACTCAAGGAATTGCCCAGGGCGAGCTCAAACTTGCGATCCTTCTGCCTCAGCCTCCCAGAGTGCTGGGATTACACATGGGTATCACCACACTTGGCTCCAAATTAGAATGTGCTTTCAACTTTCTGGTGCCGTTATTTTTTGGTATGTCTCTTGTAAATTATGGCTTTACTTTTAAATTCAATCAAACATATTTGTCAGTTACATAAAGAGTAATATCATGACATGTTTAGTTTTACAGTTACTATTTAGAAGTTATGTTTCTATTTATAAATTTTTTTACATTGTTTCTGATATTAAAGTTTACATAATTCTTTTTCTACCCTGGATTTGGAAGTTCTAAATTCTATTCTTATAGAAGTGACTTAAAAATTTAATATGCATTTCTGACATATGATTTGATCCAGTGATGACGAACCTATGGCATAAATGCCACACCAGGCTGTTGGTATCACTGAAAGCTCTAAAAGGTTCACCATCTCTGGTTTAATCAGTCAAAATGTCCGCCCATGCTCTTACATGGTAAAGAATGTTAAAACACTTTCATGCTTATTACCTATTTTCTGACATGAAATTTTATGACAAAGGCATGGCAGCAACCAGTAGAAGAGTGGGCAGTGAGAGCTGGTCCTGGAGGTTCTCCTGCTGTGCCTACGCATGGAGGGCAGGTGAGAGGGAGGGTTCTAGGCACACCCACAATGCTCACATAGGGCTGCGGTGAGCATACTGGTGAAACATTGGCCTAGATGCTACTGCCTACTTTAAAAAATCTTTACTTCATTTTCAGTCTTCAATGATATGCGTTGAATCAAGATGTATAGTGGCACATGCCTGTTATCAAAATACTTGGGAGGCTGTGGCAAGAGGATCACTGTGAATTCAAGGCCAGTGTGGGCCACCGTAGTGAGTTCAAGGCCGCCTAAACTACATAGTGAAACCCTATCTCAACAAAAAAGTACTTTTCAATAAATATGCTATTTCAAAAAGGAGATATATACCATATCCTACCTAACATAAGAGGCTAAACAACTGTACTGTTAGTTAAAAAAAGCCGCCAAGTATAACAAACCAACAATTTTAGGATATATCCTAATTGCTGAGAAAAATCTATAACATAAGCAATAAAATTAAATGTAAGAGTAATACATTTTACTGTACCAAGTGGAAAAAAGGATTAGTTTTGAAACCAAATAGAACTGACTTCAAATCTCAGCTTTCTCCCCTACCACTTGTGTGACTGCACTAGTTAACTGAGGTCTATGTGAGTTATCAATTGTAAAACAGGAAAAATATCACTTCAACTGGAGTTTGGCAAGTTTTTTCAGTAAAAAGCCAGATAGTAAATATTTTAAGCTTTGTGGGCTACAAGGTCTCACTGCAACTACTTTTCTATTGTACTGCAAAAGCAGGCACAGACAATGCATATTCCAATGCCCCAAATATAGCAGCTATCAAGAAATGCAATATTTTACATAAAATATCAATATCACGTATAATTATATCCAGGCAAGCAATGAAGCAAAAGTCCTAAGCAAAAGTACAAGTAAAAACTACATATAGCTCCAATTTCTGAACATTTAAATCTCAACCATCGTAACTACATTTACTGTAATATTAAGGGTATACATTTTCTAAGATCTAGAGCAAATCTCTAGCCCTAAATTTCCTAACCTTGTATGATTCAACTACATTATCAATGTCTCTCCCATGTCTAAAATGAAATTCTCCTAACAGACATCCAAAGATACCTTTTGAATTAAGCTTGGTAATAAAAGTATATTTGTGCTTACCTCAGGCTAAACTATAATGCTGTGTTGAGCCTACAAAATAGCACAAAAATGTATAGACTACTGCCCTACACTATACCACTCTTAGCATCTTATAAGAATAAGAAGGTAGAATTTTCATAATATGAACCTTTCTAAGATCTGAAGGAAAACAAAGAAAAAATAGGTAGATCACATTTCTTTAGACACCAACAATATGTCAATCTGGAAAAGAAAAAACTCAAATCTTAAGAGACTCCATGTCAATAAATCTGACTACTTTTTAAATCCCTAAAACTGCTTAATCTCATAATGATGACACAATTTAGTATAGACAAGTACATTATTGTGTCTTGACCCCGATGACATACTTAATATTTTTAAACATAATTACTTATGGTTTCTTTCCATAAAATCCAGTATGCTACAAAAAATGAAAAGTTTGACATTTGAAACATACTTCACAGCATTTAAATCCAGTGTGGCATACAAGTAATATAAGCACTTCATCCGTTCTGTAGTTTCCAAATTATGGGGAACCATATATTGGGCAAAGATCCGTTCAACAAGTAATCTACAAAAGAACAAACAGAGAAGGAACAACAATGACTCATTTTTTTTAAATGTACTACATTTTTACATGACGTTGCAAAACACATACAGAACACCTGTCAAAGAAGTTTCTACTCTGCAGCAATGAGATTTCCAAATCAATGCCTTCTTTCTGTATAAGAGAATCCAAAGAAGGATTTAACAAGATGTTTTGGAATAGTCCTATCATCAGCTAAAATACTTCATAAACTTGGGCAAGCAAGTATATGGGGGACTCAGTTTTCTTATCTGTGTAATAAAGAATTTAAAAAATTTACAAGGTTCCTCCAAGTGCCAAATACTAAATTTCTGTCAGATAAATAAACTGGGAGTGGTAGCACCTGCTTGTAATCCTAGCATTCTGGGAGGCTGAGGCAAGAGGATGGCCAGTTCAAGTTCAGCCTGGGAAACTTAGCAACTGTCTCAAAATAAAAGCGAGACCCTGCCTCGAAATAAAAAATGAAAAAGGACTGAGGATGCGGCTGAGTGTGAAAGCCCTAGGTTCAATCCTCAGTACCACCAAAAAAGGAAAAAAAAAAAAAAGGTACAATATAATTTTAAGATTCTTTTGAATTTTCATAGTAATCTACGTGGTTAAAAGTACTAAGAAAAAAGTGCTCTGTCTCTGCCTCTCACTTCCTCAGCTGTTGCAGCTACTTCCCCCAGTTCCCCCAACTCAAAGAAAGCACCACATCGCTGCATCAAGAGGCACCCAGAAGACTAAGGAGGTACTGCTTCCAAAAAGAAAAGAACTGGGCAGGAAAAGAGGAAGGGGGAGAGGAAATCATAAAGTAAATCTTATCAAATCATAAGGCAAATCTGTGTGCACTGATACCACACACTCAAAAAGTCTAAAAACTAATGTTATAAAAATAATTTCCTTAAGTTTCTTAAAGTCAACTTAAAATACTCAGTTTCATTACATCTTAAATTTTTAATAAAGCCTATCTATTCCTTCTTTTCTCCCTCTCACTTGCTACAGGCATAATCATTTGGAGCCCACTAACAATTCATGACATCAATTCAGACTACAGGTATGATTTATGGTTCTATTAACTACTAAATAGCTAAGATCCATAGAAGAGCCACCCTCCAGCAGATAATGTGTTTTTATATAAATTTATAAACTATTTTTGCCTTTAAGTAGGACTTGGAGGAGTGGTACTGGTGACAAAACTAAGGGGCTTCACACTGACCAACATCACCAATTGTTTGTTGTTTTTTTACTTGTTAAACTGCCCAGGCTCAGCTTTCCCACAGTGCCGTGATTTGCAGGTATAATCCACCACTCTCAGATGAGTAGGAATTTCTTTTACTTAAACTGCCTACAGTCCAAAAGATTTCTTTTTATTTGTATCCTCTTTCAAAAATGTAATGAGAACCTCATTACAAAATACCTGTGAAAGAAAATTAAAATCGTAACTATATATATTTCTACCTTTAGCTATCAGTTCATTCAAAAACAGTATATGAAGATGAATACAAGATTTATCCCATTCCTAAAGTTACATGTACATTACTGCTTCCTTTATGGCTTGGTGGGAAAAAAACCACTCACTCTATTTACCCTAAAGTAAAACTTGTGGAGAGAATTTAAAGTTATAAAGAAAATAGTTTGAAAACAGCAACAGATTAACTTGTAGACTAATACCCCAATCACCAAATATCACACACACACACACACACGTATATACAGCCCTTAACTTACCGATCATCAATACTATTTTGGTAATATATGTGCAGCAATTTGTCCTTGATCCATGATATCTGTTTTGCAGCATCTTTTCCAGCTGCTGATTGTAATGCATATTTTTTATAAATTTGGGCAAGTCCCATCATGGCTTCTTTGCGTACTCTCCACTTAAAAACAAAAAAGTTCTCTTTATAATATAAAAATGCTTTCATTACATACATTTAGAAAAGTACAGTTTCCAAGTTTTTCATTTCTGTTCACTTTATACAATATACTACCTACAAGTTTCAGATACATCAAATCTCAATTTACAATTATCATATTTATGATAAAAACAGTATTTTCAAAAGAAATACTATTAAGCTTCACATATTAAAAAATAAGTCCATATAAATATTTATTCTTACTTACCCGTTTGTCTAAAGTTCTCTCTCTCACAAAATTAAGTAAGTGATCATTGACCAGAAGAATATCCTTTTTAGCAGCTGTGACTATAGACACAATAACATCATGTCTAATAGCTTCCTCGGGGTCATGTGACCTCACTTTAAGATACTCTGAAAGGTAAGATTTTCTTTTGATTAAAATGAAAACACTGTTAACTAAAACATTTTAAAAGATTGTATAAGATGTCTGAAAATAAACCACAGAAAAAACAATACCTAAGAAGGTTCAATATTTCAAGAAAATGAAGACCCCGGGGAACAAAGAGGGAAAAAAAGAGAATGAAGGCCAGTTCTTTGGTCAAAATACAGAGTTTATGCAACTGAACAGCTTACTCTTTCCCCCTTTCACTAAGGAAGTTGAGCAGATAGTTCCTAACCTCATTATTTAAGAGAATTATATAAATGAACAAAGAGGCGTACCCATGCTAAACCTTTCCTTTTTGTTTTCTATATAAATGGATAAAATATTAAAGTGAAGCAGTACTACTGGGAAAAGGCTTGCACATTTAAATTTCCATCCCATGGCTTGAGAAAGCCTGAGTAAGGTCACTGAAAGAATAAAACTGAAATACTGGTTGCCAAGAAATAGGACAAGGAAGATAATAAGGCAGCTCTACTTAACTGAACTAAGGCCAAAGGGAAGCTAGAAGAAACGAAACACATTCAACAATCATGAGTGAGTAAAGGAGTTTCTTAAAACCAAAAACATGGAGTTCGCACTCTCCAGGCAATAACAGTGGGAATAAAAAAACCCATCACATACTTTTCTACTGTACTTTTTCTACTTTTCTACTGTAAATTTGTACTTTATCATATAGTAGCCTGCTGAGCACCTCATAGCTGCACCTGGGGGACACAGGAAGCAATCTTTGTGTTTATCCACTTGGTAAGACAAAAATGTGTTTATTACGACACCTCACAAGCTGAACTGAAAGCATTCATAAGTTTGCTATTCTTTTAACACAGCTTTATCTTGCTAAAATCACAGGAATGTAAAAGACATAATTATAGATATGAAAGACTTATGGGTGAGGGCTTCAGGTCTGCAGAATAACAATGACACTGAGGAGTTAGTTCCCTTCAAAACTGCCTGAGGTCTGATGACTAAAACACCAAGAAAGAAAAAGAACTGAAAATCTGGCTGCTATGCATTCACTGTTTGAACAATTTGTGGGTAACTGTCAAGAAATCCACACACCATCTAAATGCATGACTACTGATGAACACCTAGCAGCATTTCATGGCCTTTGTAGATTTAGGCTGCATATGCCAAAAAACCTTCAAAATATGGCAGAAAAATTTATGCCCTTGTAGACATGAAGACATTATACTTTCAATTTAGAAGTTTATCCTGGAACTCAGCCACCAGGCCCTTATTTGTATAGTAATAAAATGAAAGATGTGGTAAAAAGACTTGTCACTCCCATCTCGTGAACAATCGGAATGTGACATTTGACAATGGGTTCACCAGTTTCCAACTGATACTATATTTGCTAACAGCACAAGGTGACCAGCACAAAGCTGAAATTCAAAATGAAATGCCTGCCATTTTCTTGGTTTTTTGTTTTTTGGGGGTTTTTTTTGGTGCTGGGGATTGACCTCTAACCACTGAGCTAAATCCCCAGCCCCTGTCTGCCATTTTCAAAACAAAATTGTGCAGTTAAAATCTTCAGATTTCAGAAAGATATAACATTTGCCTCATATATAGCAAAGAAGAACAAACTGGTACTTTTGACATCAACAAGTCAAAATTACATGATGGAAATATTGACAGGGAAATCTCTGTGAAACTGAAGCCTAAGACAGTAACTTTCTACAACAAATCCAAAGGCAGAATAGATGCTGTTGATGAATTATGCAGCAACTATGATGTCACTCAAAACACAAAGCGTTGGCCAATGGTTATGCTTTACTCCATCCTAAACATGTGTTGGATAAATAGTTTGATAGATTCCAAAGAAAATAACAAGTGCTCAAGAAAACAATGCCAGAAATAAAAAAAAAAAAGTGGAGCATACTAGTGAGCTGAGAGAGGAAGAGGCAGGCTTAACATCACAAAGACCCACTACGAAAACAGGATAAACAAAATGGTGTCAACTATGCTCTACAAAGGAGGATAGGAAAACAAAACATACATGTTATCAATGTGAGAGAGACGAGGACACGGAACATGCAGTTTTCACATGTGAAGATTGCCTTGAAGGTGACAGTGAAGATTATTTCTGTGGTAGACTTTTCTTTGTATTTACATTGCAGTTCACACAGGAATTCATTTCTGATGTTATCTTTTAGGTTGTAAGCAAGCACACAGTTGATGTGAAAGGGCTGATATCTATTCTAAGCATAAACTACATATCTGATATTTTATTTTATTGAAATCTTACTTTCCAGCTAAGTGCACATTATACAATATAGTAGGAAGCTCCTAACAAAAGAGGAAGACAAGAGAGGTGACAAGAATGGCCTAGAACACACGAAAATAAACTAAGCACATGTGCTGTCAGTATAAGTGAGACATGTGCATGGAGCATGCAGTTGTCATGTGTGAAGACTGCCTTGTGGGGTGACAACTGAAGCAAAGATTATTTCTGTGGTAGACTTTTGTTTGTATTTTCATTGTAGTTCACAAAGGAATTCATTTCTGATGTCACCTTTTAGATTTTGTAAGCAAGTACACAGCCAATGTGAAAGTGTCAATGTTTCTCCTAAATGTGCAATACCTATAAAAAATTTAATACTTTACTTTACTGATATTTTATGTTCCTTTCACTACACATTGTATAATATGGTAAAGACCTCCTGACAAAACAGCAAGACCAGCAAGATGTCAACTCTGTCCTACAAAAAGGCCAGGAAAGCAAAACACATGTGTTGTTAGTGTAAGTGACACATGTGTGTGGAACATGCTGTTGTCATGTATGAAGACAGCCTTAGGTGTGATAATTGAAGTAAAGATTATTTTTGCTGTAGAGGTCTATTGGTATTTTCATTGTAGTTCATATAGGGATTTATTTCTGTTGTTACCTTTTAGACTTTGTACACCAAAAAACAGTCAGCGTTGAAAACTTTGATTTTTTTATAAATACTCAATATAAAAAATTCAATAATTTGTCTTTTTTTCCTGTTAAGTACTCATGGTTTAATATAACTCAAAATTAAAATTAATAATTCATCGACTAAAATATTATAAATAATAAACAAGGGTATTATATATCCATGATTATGCACCAATTAGGGTTATGCCCTGATTAACAATTAAAACCTACACACCCATAAAATCACTGCCTGTGAATTAAGCCCCTCTACATTCAGCAGTCTCTAACAGAACTATTCTAAAAGTCAGAAAGATCATGTGTTGCTTTTTAAAAAAACTTCTGAAGAAATGCAACTGTTATCAATTATCTTACCCAACCAATTAAATAAAGTTTTTAGTATTCTGATTTCAAAAAGAGCATGTTAAATAGATCTCAAATTCATTTTCTCACCAAGATAAATACAGTTGTATACTTCACTATACTACAAAGGCAGTACATGCTATTTTGTGTCACTATAAAAGAAAAAAATTAATGACACACCATCAATTCTAAAATGCACTGAAATTTCTGTAGGTAGCCATACAAATTCATAGAGTTTTCTTTATCCACCTATACCACAGAATAACTACACCCCTGAGAAATAAGTAGAGGCAACAGTCTGAATATAGTGATAGCCAAATATTTACATATTAAAATATATAGCACTTCATTATAAACTACTTTTTGTTTCTCCTCATGTTGTGATTAGGGCATGGTATTCATTTTTAATTGTATTAAACAGATTATGTTATGAATTTTATTTGAGGATTATTAAAAGTAGGATTAGAAATTATTTGTTCAAAAAGGGAGGCGCTGCCATACATCTTGGTCCACGGCTGTAATGCAAGCACTGAGGAGACTGAAGCAAGGGGACCCCAAGTCTGTGGATAGGTTAAGCTACACAGCAAGATCTTAAAAAAAAAAAAAAAAAAAAAGAGGCAGTGGCACTAGTGGGACTGAGAACTACTACAATTCAAAGTTCACATGAAGAAAGTGAAATCAGCATACTAGTCAGAAATGAAGCCCGTAGTATTTAAAATAGTGCAAGGCTGAGAGAGGCTTAAAAGACAGTATTACAACTAAAGCTCTGATAGGAAGTCACCTATCTTACTGCTCCAAACAAAGGGTTATTTCCAAACAGAAAGTTCTTTCTTATTCTTTCAGGGTTATTAATCTCTCAAGCAAGGAAAAACTCAGATTTGCTACCATATTGCAGGTAAAGAAAAAAGAAATAAAACAGAATCTTCTATAAAGAGAGATAAACAGGGATAAGCACTTATCTGTAATAACAGTGAAAAATCAAGAAGAATCTATATCTAAGGCCCTGGGAAAGAGGAAAAAAATCAACACGGGCCTGAAAAGGAAAGATGTAAACCAGCAGGAAATTCCCAGCACTGACTTTGTGTAAATCCTCTGCAGCTTGACCTAGCAGGATAAAAAGTTCAAAGGAAGAGGAGCTCTATTTAGTATGTGTAAGTTAACTTGCTGCCAGTACGTTTTTTGAAAAAGTGGAAATCACTTTAACTGTTAGGTCTGGTTTTACTTAAAATAAACAAAAAATATTACATAAATACTTTGGTGACAAAATTCAAAATCTAAGATAAATGCATAAACATAAAAGAACATGATCTAATAATAAACATAATATGGTAAAATGAATGTATTAATATGATTTTGATAAAAAAGATTAACCTTCAAATGATGATTTTAAGAGATATGTGAATATAATTTTTTATACTAAATTATTACATATTTTTTAAGCTTCTTAAATATGGTTAATAAAACTAAAAATATTTTGGAGATAAACCCTACCTAAATACCTTCCAGAACAAGTCTTTAAGAATGGCATAAACTTGGGGTTGGGGATTTAGCTCAAGTTGTAGAGCATTTGTCTAGCAAGTGAAAGGCCCTGAGTTCAATTTCCAGCACCGCGCCCCCCCCCAAAAAAACGAATGGCACAAACAACTGAGCAAGATGGCCCAGGCCTGTAACCCCAATATTCTGTGAGGATGAGACAGGAAGACAGCAGCTCAGTGAGATACAGTCTTTTAAAAATAGATGGTTAAGTACTACAAAGACCCTGGTCACTGGGTTCAATCCCCATTACCAGGAAAAAGAAAAAACAACGGGATGAATAAGTGGGATGAAAAAAGAAAGAATCAGAGTCTGGAAAGCAGATAAACAAATATAACTGACATCTGTGTAGAAAGGGAGCTGATGTGGAAGCTCTGGGTTCATGGCAACAACTATGAAGATTTTTGTTCTTATCTCTATTCTGATTTCGGTAGCAGTAGTTATTTAGAAATTCATTCTTTACACCACAGTGAAAGGGTCCAATTCAAATAAATCTGAATAGGTTGAAAAGGTAAAAAAATATATCTCTTCTCAAGTAAGGCCAAGAACACAACCACAGGAAAACAGAACCTCACTAAAAAGATCCTCATAATAACAGCAATCTCTAGTCCCTCTCTTTATCCTCAACCCTCAGCACATACACACACATACAAAAAAAAGGAATATGAAAAACAAGGCAACAAAATCAAAATGCACTCATGTCTCCCAACTATACCAAACCAGACCCAAGGGGCACTAATGGAAAGGAAAGCAAACATGAGACCACTGAACTGTACAAAATGATTAAAGAGGAAGAGAGGACATAAATCAAAAAATTAAACTTCCACACAAACTGACCACTGTGGTTACAGGGGAAACAAACAACTGAAAGAAGCACAAAATGATTCCAAACATGAATGACAAATTTAACAAACAGAATCCATGAAAAAGTGCCAAACAGAAGTATCCGAGATACAGTGTTCTACAGAATCCATAAACAGAAGAAATGACCAAGGTGAAGACAGGGTTTCAGAAACGGAAGGCAAAATGGAGATACACAACGATTTATACAGAGAAGCCTCATAAACAATAAGAGAGGAAGAAAAATTAATCCAACATCCACTAGATATCACTAAGAAGACTAACAAGGCAAGTTGGAGTTAAAATTAGAGAACAGCATACATGAAACAAAAAAAAAAAAAACCCAAAAACTCAACAATAAAAAAAAAAAGCAGAAATCACAGCAGAAAACTTTCCAAGTATGGAGAAAGACCTCAAAATATGGGTAGGTGATGTGTATAGAACCCTAAATAACTAGGATGAAAGGAAAAACTCTCAGCAACTCATGATAGTCAAAATCCCAGAAGTCCAACAAAAACAATTTTAAAAGCTATCAAAGCAAACATCAATTATAAAGATAAATCCATTAAGATTATAGCTATCTTTTCAACATAAACGTTCAAGGCCAGAAGAGCTTTGAGTGTTCTAAGTCCTAAAAGAAAACAACTTCCAACTCAGACTAATATATCCTGCAAAACTACCTTTCAAAACTGATGAAGAAATAAGGAGTCACCATGACAAAGAACACCTTAAGAGACTGAAGAACACCAAGTCAGCAATCCCCTGCAATAACTCAGTATCCTACACAGAGACAATGAAGCCAAAAATATCAGACAGAATGGATACATCAAGCAAGACAAGTAATTAAACAAGGAAAAAATAAAGGACCCAATAACTAAAAAAGAACACAATGACAGGATTAACTCAGTAACTTTCAGTAATAACTCTCAATGTAAATGGACTCAACACGCGAATTAAAAGACAAAGACTGGCAGACTGGATCAAAAACCAGTATCCATCAATCTGTTGCGTTCAACAAAATTATCTAATCCCCTTTCCAAAAAAAAAAAAAAAAAATACTATCAGACCATAGCCCACTGAAAGTAGCAATGAGAAACCAAAGAGAGGATGGGCTCCAAGAAGGCAGAAGAGAGGAGGAGCTCTGGTGGAGTTGCTCCATGAAAACTGACTAACATCCAGGTAACCTAAAGTCTCTTGAGGGACATATATCATTAGTACAAAATCAACCTGAGATAGAAGACCTGTGGATCAAGCAAAACATAGACAAAGGACTATATTGAACAGTGAAGCAGCCCATGAGGCTGCTGCCAGGAGTGCGGCCAGTAGCCCCAGACCAGGAGAACCCACCCAGGCTGACACGCTGGCTCATGGTACCCGCAGTGGACCCAGGCTGAGGGAACCTGGCTGGCATGTGGTGTGAAGCTCATATCCCAAGGAAATCCTAAAAAAATTTGAAGAACTGTAATAGCAAGACAAACTGCAGCCACATAAGAAAGATACGAGACAGAAAACTCCCTTGGCTTTCTCTCTCTTGTTTTCGTTTTTGTTTTTCCAAACAAAGGACACTGTACCCTGGCAGCAAATTTTGCCAGCAAACAGAAGGAAAACCAGGAAGTTGCTCCATCTCCACCAAACAGCCGATAGGATTTCTTTTTCCCAAGCCACAGCTACTAACTATACTTTCTAGCGATGGGAAAGCGAGATCCACAGCATCGGTGGGCATTGGTGAAAGAGAACACCACCACTCCACCCTACCCTGCTTTCAACAAAGGATTGGGGAAAAGAAGAGAGGCACAAAACTGTAATTTACCAGAGGCAACTTTTTCTCAACTGCACCTCCCAGCAGCACCCCCACCCTAATTGGCTGCCACAACCTGCAACATCCCAGCCTGGTATCTGTGATGCTACCACACTGCACCAGCCCTCCCCTGCTTCTAGCAGCCAGGAGAGGAGAGAGAAGTGCCAGCAACCTGGAAGAGAGGAGACTGAGCAAGGAGCCAAAAGTGGCAGCCATACACACACAACAGAGAAAAAGTTGCAGAGACATAAAGGGTAAGGAGATGTGGGCAGGCAGCCAAGGGACTCCCAGAGAGCTGCTGGCTGAAAACTGCCCCAAACTCAACATCTGAAGGCCAAGATCAGCACAGTACTCAATGCCAACAACTACAGTCTCAGTGGGGCTGCTCAGCACAGATTTGGGCTTTGGCTTCGACACTGACACAGAGCTCTGGACATCAGAGGAATTCTACTGTATATATCTATTTGTTTTCTTTTTTAAAGTTTGGTTACCTGCTTCTTCTTTTTTCCATTTTCTATCTGTTCTTTTATGTTGTAGCAGTTTGGATTTTTACGATCACTGTCTTCTGTTTTCCTCATACCTCTTTTTCTCATTTTTTTCTTTTTCTCTTTCCCTCCTTTCTCATTTGCCTCTTCTAATTCTTGCTCTTTTCTTCTCTCTTTATTCATATAAGTGAATATCATGTAGATTTTCTATGGTTTGCCCGAATATTTTCACCCTTCACTCTTCCTATCCTGTCTACTCCAGTTTCAAAAAGCTTAAGTAATCTTTTAGCCTCCAGCCTTGCATCTACTACATCTCTCTCCATTTATCTCTCTACCTATCCCTCTAAACCCCCCAGACACACACAAAGGGTAAAAACCACTCTACTAATGGGAAAGTCACTGCACACACAGCTCGGTTTCTGTTGGATTTTGTAAATATAACTGTAGACCCTGCTCCTCTGGTTAAAAGTACAAATTCAATAGTTACCACGGTCTGTCAACTCATAAAAGTACTTGATGCTATTGTTATTATTAATGTAATACTATAAACAGTGTGTCATAATTGTTACAATCAGTTGTACTTTCTTGAATGACAATACTATAATTATCTGGGGCCACAATCATTAACACAGTCCAGTATCAAAAAACTAAAAGCTGGGCCAAATAGCGACTTCTCATCCCTACTAAACTGGGAAGGTAGGATCTTGAGACAGACACAAAAGCCAACAACCAACTTAACATAGACATCTCTAAGGAATATGTGTTTCCTTGGAAAGCCCTAATACTCATCTTAAAGTTACCTACCATAAACAAACCATAAAAATCAACACAGAAAATAAACTAAAAAGGAAATATGTGCATGTAGAAAATGACAAGACACAGAAGTAAAATACAACCCCAGGCCCCCAGAACAAGCCTAGAGGACAATGAAATGGATGAAATCCAAAGACACCCAATCGACCTTTTAGAAATGACAGCAACCAAAGTTAAAAAACAGATGAATGAGGCTACAGAGAACATCAGATTAGAAATAAGTACCCAAGTTAAAAAAGAGATGACAATCATAATGGCAGACCTGCTTAGTGAATTTAGAGTAGACACAGATAAAAAAAAAAACAGACGAGATTTAGGAAAACGATGGAAAACTTGAACACTCTCAACTCAGAAAAGAAACAGAACCTATGAAACATATTCAAACAGACATTCAAGAGAATAAATTCTCTTGAAAGTATAGCAGTAGACTGAATGAAAGCAAAGACAGAATCTCAGATCTAGAAGATAAGACTGCAGTTAATGAGAACAAAAAGAAAGACTTCTTAAACATAGCTAGAGATGATGAAAAAATCAATCCAACAGCTGCAAGATGATGCAAAGAAGAACAATATAAAGAGTGACTGGAGTAAATGAAAAAGCAAGAGACAGTGCCAAGGACTTTTTTTTAAAAAGTATTCACAGAAGTAATGACAGAAAACTTCCCAAGCATGAGAAAAGAATCTGACATACAGATAAGTGAGGAATATAAGCCTCAATAAGTCATGATCAAATCAACTCTATACCAAGACATATAATAATCAAGATTCCAGAAATTTAATACAAGAACAGAATATTGAAAATTGTTAGAGAAAAGAAACAAATCACCTAAAAAAGGAAAACCCATCAGAATCACATGGACTTCTCAACACAAAGCCTTAAGTCAAGGAGAGCCTGGAGCAAAGTATTTCAAACCCTAAAAGAAAACAATATCCAACACAGACTGATGTACCCAGCCAAATTCAAAAATGAAATAAGATACTACCATAAAAAAGAACAACAGAAAAATTTGTGACCACCAAACCATTTCTACAGACTATTTTGAAGGATATCCTAGGAAGGGAAAAAGGAGACTATAATTCCACCAGGTAAGGCACATAGTTGAACAGAAGGGAAGAAACAGAACCAATAACACAAAAAGACGATGACAAAGATAAGTCAATACATGACAGTAATGACCATCAATGTAAAAGGCCTCAACTCACCAAGCTAAAGAAACAGACTGGCAGAATGGATCAAGAAACAAGATTCATCAATTTACTGCATACAAGAAACACATTTCACCCAAACAGAAATTCATAGACTGAAAATCAAAGAATGGAAAATAGTACTTCATGCAACAGGAACCCAGAAAAAAAGTAGGGGTAGCTATCCTAAGCACAAACACAGTGAACTTCAAGCAAAAACTGATCAAGAGAGACAAAGGTCACTACAAACTTGTTAAGGGAAAACTCCAGGAGGAAGAGATAACAATCATTAATATTTATGCACAGCATACCAATGCACCTAACTACATAAATCAGATATTCATAGACATGATAAATCAAATGAACACTAACACAATTATACTGGGGGACCTCAACACCCCACTGTCACAAATAGACAGATCAACTAGACAAAATCAACAGAGAAATATCAGAACTGAACCAAATCTGTGAACAAATGGACTCAGCAGATGTCTACAGAGTGTTCCACCCCACAACATGAGAATACACATTCTTCTCAGCTGCACACGGGACGTTCTCCAAAACAGATCACAAACTAGCTCACAAAGCATGCTTAAGTAAATGCAAAGGAACTGAAATTATCCCACGCATATTATCAGACCAGACTACGATGAAATTGGAAATCAGTGGTAACAAAAACCAAAAAAACTATATAAACGTATGGAAATTAAATAACATTCTCTTGAGCAACAGCTAGGTCCTATATAAAATTAAAGAAGAAATCACGCAGTCTATACAATTAAATGATAATGACAATATAACATACCAGAACTTATGGGACACAATGAAAGCAGTGCTATGAGGGAAATTCACAGCACTGAATTCCCACATCAGGAAAAGAGAGCAAGCTCAAGTAAACAACTTAACGTTGAACCTCAAACTTCTAGAAAAAGAACAAGGAAATTATAAAGGTCAGAGCTGAAATTAATGCAATTGAGACTAAAAAAAATACAAAGAATCAATGAATCAAAGAGTTGGTTCTTTGAAAGATTAAACAAAATTGACAAACCCCCTGCCAATCTTATCAAAAAATGGTAAGGAAAGACTCAAATCCATGCAATTAAAAATGAAAAGGGTGAAGTCACAACTGACCTGGCAGAAATCCAAAAGATCATCAGTGTCTACGTCAAGAACTTAGTGGTAGAGCGCTTGCCTTGCAAGCATAAGGTCCCAAGTTCAATCCCCAGCACCAAAAAAAAAAAAAAAAAAAAAAGAACCTATACTCAAACAGGATGGAAAACACTGAAGAAATCAATAGATTCTTAGATACATATGCATTACCAAAGCTGAATCAAGAAGAAATAGCAAGACTAAATAAACCAATATCAGCCATTGAAATTGAAGAGGTAATTAAAAACCTACAAAGAAAAGCCCAGGTCCCAGCGGATTCACAGCTGAATTCTACAGGAAATTTGGAAAAGATCTCACACACTACTCCTGAAACTCTTCAATGAAATTGAAAGGGAAACAATACTCCCCAAATCAGTCCTAGAAGCAAGCATCGCCTTGATACTAAAACCAGAAAAGGACCCAACCAAAAGAGAGAACTACAGGCCAATTTCCCTAATGAACATAGATGCAAAAATTCTCAAAAAAATACTGGCAAACAGAATGCAAGACTATGATCAAGAATGATTCATCCTAGGCATGCAGGGATAGTTCAACATATGCAAATTAATAAATGTAATACACTATTTCAACAGAGTCAAGGACAAAAATCACACGATCATCTCAACAGATGCAGAAAAAGCATTTGATAAAATCCAACACCCATTCATGATATTAAAAAAAAAAAACCCTACAGAAACTAGGAAGAGACAGTCCATATCCCAACTTGATAAAAGCCATCTATGACAAACCAACAGCCAACATCGTACTAAATGGTCAAAAACTAAAAGTTTTCATTCTAAAATCTGGAACAAGACAAGGATCTCCACTATCACCACTCTTATTCAATATAGTTCTAGAGTAGCCACGGCAATTAGGCAAGAGAAAGAAATAAAAGGAATAAAGATAGGAAAGGAAGAAGTTAAATTATAAGTATTTGCAGATGACATGACACTGTATGTAGAAGACCCCAAAAACTCCACCAAAAGACTTCTAGATTTAATATGTTCAGTCATGTAGCTAGATACAAAGTAAGCAGTCAAAAATGAATACCATTTCTATACACAAACAACTCACCAACAGAGAAATTAGGGAAGCTACTCCATTCATAACTGCATCCAAAAAGTGAAATATTTAGTAATCAACCTAACAAAGCAAGTAAAAAATCTTTACAGTGAAAACTATAGTACTCTAAAAAAGGAAATTGAAAGGATATCAGAAAATGGAAAGCTATCCCATGTTCTTGGGTAGGAAAAACCAATGTAGTGAAAATAGCCATACTTCCTAAACTACCATACAAATTTAACACAATTCCAATCAAAATACCAATAATACCCTTCACAGAATTAGAGAAAGCAATCATAAAATTCTTCTGGAACCAGAAGAGACCAAGAATAGCAAAAACAATTCTGAGCAACAGGGTCAAGGGAAGGGGCACCACAATCCCTGACTTGAAGTTATCCTATAAAGGTACTGTGATAAAAACACAGTACGGGCAAAAAGACAGACTCGAGGATCAATGGAACAGGTTCTAGAAGATGCAGAAACAACTTCAAACACACTCAAATACTTCAATTCCGACAAAGGAGCCAAACACCCTGACTGGAAGAAAGACAGCCTCTTTAATAAATGGTGCTGGAAAAACTGGCTTGCCACATGCTGAAAAGTAAAACTAGATACATGTTTCTCACCATGTACTAAACTAATATTGATGTGGATCAGAGATCTAAACATTAAAACAGAAACATTAAATCTGCTGAAAGATAGAATAGGAAGAACTCTTGAAGACACAGATGCAGGAACAAAATTCATTAACAAAACTCAGACTGCAAGGGAAACAATACAAAGAATCAGCTATTGGGATCACATCTTATTAAAAAGCTTTTGCACAGCAAAAGAAATCACCAACAATCAGACAACAATCCACAGCGTAGGAAAAAATTTTTGTCAGCAGTTCCTCAGACAAAGGTCTGACATCTAGAATATGTAAAGAACTCTAAACAAAACAGACCACCATCCCCAGATTTAAAGATCCAATCCAAAAGCAGGCATCTGAAATGAACAGACACTTCTCAGATGAGGAACTACAAATGGCAAATAAATATATGAAAAAGCATTCAACATCACTGGTCATTCAAGAGATGCAAATCAAAACAATGCTGAGATTCTATCTCACTCCACAAAGAACAGCTTTTATTAATAAATCAACCAATAACAAATGCTGGTGGGGCTGTGAGGAAAAAAGAAACCTCCTCCACTGTTGACGGGAGTGTAGGTTCATCCAACCATTGTGGAAATTAGGATATTCCTCAAAAAACTACAACTACACGTTCCATTTGACCCAGCTATTCCTCTGCTTGGTATCTTCCTGGAAGAATTAAAAACATCATACCACAGCAAGAGAACCATAACCATGTTTACAGCAACACAATTTGTAATAGCTACATCTTGGAAACAACCCAAAAGCTCAGCAACTACTGAATGGTAAAGAAGATGTGGTTTTTTTATACAATGGAGTACTACTCTGCCATAAAAAGGATAAACTTGAAACATTTATAGCTAAACGGATGCACCTTGAGAGCATACTCTTAAGTGAAATAAATCAAACACACAAGTACATACCAAATTGTTTCCCTGATATAAGAAAATATAAATAAGGATATAATAGATGAAAAAGAAAGATAATACTCAAATAGAAATAGATCTAGAGAGGGAAGAGGGGTAAAGGAAGGAAGGGGAAAAGGACAAGGGAAAAAATGAAAAATGTAAATAAAACTATTGTAAATAAAGATGGGAGAGGGAATGTAAGGGAGAAGTGGGGAAGGGGGGAACCAAGATATATCATGTATAGGTACAAATTAACTATGAAGAATGTGATCATTATGTATATCTACAATGTACCAATACATGTTCTTGGTAATAAAAAAAAAAAAAAAAAGAAACCACAGAAATTTTACAAACTCCTGGACTTTAAATAACACACTCCTGAACTAGCCATGAGGCACAGAGGAACTCTTCTGGGTCACAGAAGAAACGAAGCAATTCCTAAAATCAAACAATAACACCAGCACAACATACGTGAACCTACCAGACACAATGAAAGCAATCCTAAGAGGGAAGTTTATTGCTGTGAATGCCTACATTAGAAAAACAGAACAAGCTCAAATAAATAACCTAAATACGTACCTCAAGACACTAGAAAAACAAGAACAGCAAATCCAAAATCAGTACAAGGAAGGAAATTATGAAGATCAGAGCAGAAATTAACAAAATTCAGACTAAAAAATAATAAAATGAATCAAAGAGGTGATTCTTCAAAAGAATAAATGAAATAGATAAACTCTCTGGCAAACTTACCAAAAGAAGAAATGCTGATGTCTGTGCCAATTAGAAATGAAAAAAGTGAAATAATGGGGAATGCTGAAATCCAGAAAATCATTAGTAACTACTATGAAGAATTATATTCCAACAAATTGAGCAATCTTGAAGAAACAGATTCCTACCCTACATGAATTACCAAAATTGTACCAAGAAGACATAAAAACTCTGAACAATCCAATAACAGGCAATGAAATTGAGGCAGCAATAAAAAATTACCAACTAAGAAAAGCCCAAGACCTGGTGGATTCACAAATGAATAAACCAAGAACTTCGGGGAACATATAACACCAAAGTCCTCAAACTCTTTATTGAAATTGAAAGGTAAGGAGTGCTTCAAATCTCATTCATGGAAGCTAGCATCACCCTGATACTAGACAAGGACTCAACTAAAAAGCAAATCTACAGGGCAGTCTCTTTAAAGTACACAGGCCTCATCTCAGAGATGCAAGGATAGTTCAACAGATACAAATCAACAAATGTGATACATCACAAACAGAACCAAGGACAACAAAATCACATGATCTCAATAGATACAGAAAAGGCTTTTGACAAAATCCAACATGCATGCATGATAAAAACACTTAAAATAGACATAGAAGGACATTATCTCAATTTGATAAAAGACGTTTATGACAGACCAACAACTGAGATCATACTAAATGGGGAAAAGCTGAAAGCCTTTCCTCTAAAATCACAAACAAGAAGGATTGGGGATTTAGCTCAGTGGTAGAACACTTGCCTAGTAAGCACAAGGTCCTGAATTGGATCCCCAGCACCACCACCCTCCCCCAAAAAAATCCAGAACAAGACACAGACGTCCACTATCACCACTCCTGTTCAATATAGTAATCGAAGTATCAGACAGAGCAATCAGACAAGAGAAAGAAATAAAAGTGATACCTATTGGAAAAGAAGTCAAATAATTTTTTTTGTAGATGCCACTATTCTTTAGATAGAAGACTCAAAAAATTCTACAGTAACTCCTTGAATTAATAACCAAATTCAGCAGTGCAACTGGATACAATAATCAATAGCATTCCTGTACAACAACAATAAACCCATGAGGAAAGAAATTAGGAAAACAGTACCATTCACAACAGCATCAAAAAAGAAAATACTTAGAAATTAACCTAACCAACAAAGTGAAAGACCTCTACCACAAAAACTACAGTACTCTGAAAAGAGAGATCAAACAGGACAGCAGAAAATGGAAAGACACCCTGTTCCTGGGTAGGCAAAACCAGTATTGTCAAAAATGGGCTACTTCAAAACTGATAGATTTAATACAATCCCAATCAAAATACCAACGTAGAGAAAACGATCCTAAAATTCATATGGAACCAGAAAAGATACTGTTCATGAAGACCTTATCTTTTTATAGATGCTTCTAGCCTACACAGGAGGCATGCTGTAAAATTCTAGCTTCAGAGATTAATTTTCATTGTTATAAACTGAAACAATACTTCATTTATCACAACAAAATAAAAGGGTTTATTTTCCCTATAAAACTGTTTTCTTTTTTTACTAAAGAGAATCTTGGTATATCTGCTGTTATGTATACACAATACCTGTTAAATCCTTTGCTAAATCAGGATGATTCATGAGACAATGGCTAGCAAATTTCACACATTCCAGGCGAATTGGCACATGGATATCATTAAACCTGATAAAATATAAAGGCACAGAGTGATCTTTAAAAGAAACAGACTGTTTAATCTACACTCAATTTATATGTATTTCTTTATTAAAGAAAACACAATTTATGTAGGAAAATATAAAAACTACAGCAATTTCCTTTGAGAACTAAGTTTAAACAATACACACTTGGCTCAAACATAATAATCAGAATAACAAAAATTCTCCTGTAAGTATTATACTTTCAAATATACCTGTTTATGCAAGTTTATGTGTGTATATACACAGTTCAGAGAAACATTATATAAATCCCATAGCATCTTTGATAGAAAACTTTTCCTCAAAGTATTTAAATACAGGACATTCACAAATGTATGACAAATCTCACAATAAACCCTATGTTATTTTGTGTCACATGACTCTACCCACAATATAGCCAAAATTACTCCTGTTCAGTTAATCACACAATTGTAACATTTTCACTTCAGAAAAGCCAATTTTTACACTGGATCTGTAAATACTTACAGATTTACAAAAAATTAAAACTTATTGATTGGTATGCCTTTCAAGTCTCATTTCATCTTATACTTTCATCTCTTTTTTTTTCCTCTATATTTTTTGGAGCAAGGAGGTGAGGAGAGGTTTCCATGTATGTACACACACAGAGTTTGCATTCTGACAACTGAATCATTCTGATGTTGATGAACAGACTCCTCTTGTTCCTAAATCTTAGATCTGGAGAACTGATTATACTATGGCTCAATTTTATTTTAAACAAGACTTGTTCATAGATGGTGCTGTGTTCCTTTCAAGAAGCACATGACTAATCATTTCTCAACCATACCACTGATGTTCAAAGTCTATATACATTAGTTCATCATGGAATATAAAATAATGTTTTTAAAAATTTAGAATCAACATTAAAGTGAAATATTTTTCATTCATTATCTTCATGTCTTAATTCTATAAAATCAAAGGGCTCCCAAATCTTTTATCACCCAAAATCACAGAAAAAAACTGAACATCTACATAAAGGTAGGGGAAAAAAGTCTTTGAAATCAGCACCAAATCATTCAAAAAACTTTTTCCTCTTTTTTAGTACTAAACCTTGAACTCAGTGCCTCACACATACTATAAAATGATAGTGTACAGTAGTGTAGCACTGAGCTATATCCTATATCCTGAGCCTTTTGGCGGGGGGTGAGGTGGGGGAGCAGGGATGAGAGTAGTAACTAAATTTCCCAGGCTGGCTTTAAACTTGTAATCCTTGCGCTGCAACATCCTGAGTAGCTGGGATTATAGGTATAAACCATCACACCCAACTCAAAAAAGCTTCTTATCAGAAAAAAGTACTTGTTCAATGAAGTACAGTCCCCTCCGCACCAAAAAATGAAGTTATAAGTCTAGCCTATGGGCTCATATACTTTCCTGAGTGTTTCAAATCCAAGTTTAAAATCCTATTATAGTTTACCATTTTTCAATTAAACAGCTTATAATCATAAATAAAAGGTGTTCTAAAATACACAGCTCCTTAAATTTAGTGTTGTGTGTGTATTGCTAGAAATCAAACCCAAGGCCTTGTGCATGCTAGGCAAGCCTCTACCAAACTATTCCCAGAGTGCAAAATTTGGTTAATATTTAATACTATGTGAGTTTTATATCATTAATATCAAACTAAATAATTATGATGTAATAGAAAGGTGACATGCTTAAATTAGGATTTTCTTCCCCTGAAAACCTGTAAGGTCTGGCTAATTCAAGTACTAATTTTAAAATACAGTATACTTACACAGCCATGTACCACATAAAAACATTTCTGTCAATGTCAGACTACATATATAACTGTAGTCCCTTAAGATTAAAATGGAGCTAAAAACTCCTATTGTCTAGTGATGTTACACCTGTCTTAGTTTGTATAAATTAGTTTCTGAACACTATGATGTTCAGAAAACAAAATCACCTAAAGATACATTCTCAGAATGTATTCCCTTCATTACCATCACCATACATTAAAAGTATACTGTTTGCCAAGTATGGTGGCACATGCCTGTAATCCCATCACCTAGGAGGCTGAGACAGGAGGATTACCATGAGTTCAAGGCCAGCCTGAACTACGTAGCAAGACTTTGTTTCTAAGAACAACAAAACAAACAAACAAAAGTATATTGTTGTTTCAAAACTTTAACTACAATGGACTTGAAACTAAGTTGTATAATATAAACTGATGAAATATTGTGCCCTGCTGTCCAGGAACTTTATTTGTGTTTAAAATTTTAAAAATCTAGAAATCACCAAGATACATCATGTATAGGTACAGAATTAATGTAATGAATGTGACCATTGTATGTAGAATGTACCAATACATGTTCTTGGTTTAAAATAAAATTTAAAAAAAAAAAAAAATCTAGAAATCAAATTCATAATGACAATGGGCTAATATTTATTTATAAGCTTAACCTCCTCACTAAACATTATCATTGAGCTACATAAAACCTAAGAATCAGGTTAAGAATTTAGAGCTCAACAAGTGCTTATAAAAGCTTACATCCTAATTTAACAAACCAGAAAAACCTAGAAAAAAAAGATTAATTATAATCAGTGCCAGTTGTTAGTAAAATGGAAAGAAAAGTGTTGATAAAATGCAAATATTCCAACACAAAGAAAGTAGAATCAGAGCCTTTAAATCCTATTTGTTTATTACTTAACTGCACTATTTGTCATGAGAATAATTTGACAGAATAAAAATCCTTCATTCTCAAAGTAGCTCTCAGCCAGGACATTTATGGTGCTTTTATTCTGTATTTTCAATGTCAGGAATTTCTTTAGAAAAGGTAATTAACCCCTTCCACAGAAAAATAAGATACACAAACACACTCGAAATGCAGTTTGCAACCAACTTCAGGTGTTTTGTGGAACACTGAAAACATATGATGAACCCAGGTCATCATTTAAGAAATATAGAAAGGGAAGTTAGGAAGAGAAAATGATTTACTTATTCATTCTGTTAATATCTTTATTCTTTCAGTATCGCCAAATAATCTAATTAAATATAATTTTTTGTGGAAGGGCAGTATCTCCCAAAGGGATATTTTACAGTTAAAATTCATCTTTGCTTTGGAATAAATTTTAATTTTATGGCTACAATACTATAAAAGCTATGAGACAGCTTTTAAAATGTCCCATTTTAAAAAATCGCTGAGGACAAAATAAGACAAAATAAAATGGAAAGCAAATACAGTCAATCGTCAACACTCAAAATTTCAATATATCCTTCATTTAAATGATGTTAGAGAAGAAAAACATGGATAGCATTTTTTTTTAAAAAATAATCTAAGTAGATATAAACACATATTGTTTTTATCCAGGAAACCAAAAGCATATACCTGCCCAAGTAGCATTGCCAAAGTGGCTTATTTTGAGAAGCCAATTCTGAATCCTTTGCCCCAAACATTTTTGCCAGTAGTTTAACAACTTGGAGCCGTTCCTCATTATCATTGCTCTAAAAAAAAAAAAAAAAAACAAAAAAAAAAACCCCAAGTTTAAAAACCATGAATCATATTCAGCACATAGCCCATCCCATGATTTCCCCTATCCTCCAATTCACAGAAAATCTTTCATGAACTCCAAATGAAAAATCACATAGAAATGCTCACTATAATTTTCATGAAATTAAATGTCATCATGTTATAATCATCTCAAATTACATTAAAGCAGTATGCCATACATAAAAATACATGTGTGATTAAATGTCTGATCAAATGTCGAAGGGCCCTCTCACAACCGAAGCTTACATCTACTCAGAGTCAAATTCAAAAACCTACTACAGGGCCTTGAAAAACTGGTTTTTACACAGATAGTAGTAGAGGCCAGGCCTACACTAAACAGATAACTCTTCAAGATTGTACTTTTACAATTTTACAGAAATGTCTCCCAGATTCCTAAGTGAAATTCAACAGCCTGAAGCCCTGAATACATAAAAATCAGAATTTCTGTTTCATATACTATACTGCAGGCACTCTAGAGATGAAAAGTCCATTTTACTGTTGGTTTTGGTACCACCACCAAATGACACAATGGTTAAATGAACGACCAAGTTGCAATATTAGTCTTGAACATAAAGTGTGGCAATTAAGTCTATCAAACAGTACTAACATTCAAAGTGCTACTATGTAAGTTTCGGCACTGTACCAAATTTTCTTTTTAACAAGTACCTCAACCTAACACTGAAAAGCTCCAACAATATGACCTAACATCTTTTCATTCCTCTAAGTAATTCTCAGCCCCATCTTTACACCAGAAACGTCTCTAAGGCTTCAAAACAAGCAGCCTATCAATCTAAATGGCTGGACTTTATTCTCAGAAATTTTGATTCAACTGGTCTGGCTTAATACCTAGAAATCTGCTAGTCTGTTAAGGCTCCACAAGTGAAGACTCTAATGTGCAATAAAGAATGATTTAAATTTGTATTACCTGCCAACTATAATCTGTGGTGTTCCACAGACTGACCCAGCACCTTTCTACCTCTATATGCTTCTGCATGCTGTTTCCTTTGCTTCAATTGTATGTAGTTGTATCTCTTATGACATTTACAATATCTGGTCTCTTACTAGATTTGTTTTTTTTTTCCTCTTCTTCCTCCCATACTACATATTAAATTGGCTGAAAGCAGGGATGACAATTTCCTTATTTTTCTATTTCTCATAGCATATAGAAAAATGCATATAGCATTTACTCTATATTTTTACTAGAAAAAATTGGAAAAATCAACAAGTAATAAGAAGTGTGACTACCTTGCCTCATCAAAATTGCTAACCACATTTAAAAGGGGGCAGGAAACCTATTAATCGAATAACTCACTCGAGAAACACACCAAAAATATACTCCAAACTGAAACAAGAGTAATTATTTAATGGTTACTTAGGATATTCATACAACCAATATGAATGTTTTTTATTCTGGCCTTAAAAGAGAAAAATCAAAATTTTTAGAAATAAACATTACGTGGAAATCATTTAAGAACTTTTCTAGGTAGTATACCAGGACCCATCAAAGGTTAATAATTATGACTAGCTTTATTTAATCTTCCTATAATGATCTGAAAGAGAAAAGTATATTTCCTAGGTCTGCAAATGAAACTTAATTTTACAGCATAATTCAATGTCAAAGCAACAGGGACATGCTACCAGGAAATTTCAAAGACTATGTGAAAAGTAAACAAACTTTCAATTTAGGAAAGTAACACACTACCTGGGAGAAAATATGAATAAGAGAAAACATTTCACTCTTTGTGGATGGTAACTGCTAAACTATTTTTATTGCCCAATCAAGAGGTCAAGGGAACTGCTACAATCTATGTATACCTATATAAGCTACACATCTGTATAAGCTCAGTGTATAGCTATGCATTATAAAACTAGCTAATGTGGAAGAAAATACTGTCCTGCTCATCATTTATTACACAGCTAGTAACTGCTAGGCATTAAGTCAGGCGCTGGAGAAACACATATAGGCACGACAAGTGCATATGATAAATACCAGTAATACACTCCCTCACCTGCACATTCTGTCAAAATTATTCTCAGCACTAAAATGCTGCCACCACTGAGAGCTCTTTCAGTGGACCACTCTTAGTCTACAGAGTGTACTTCTTTTCCTACCTTTAATTGGCCACCACTCATTTTGCAGAGCAATTTATTTTCCTAGCTTTAATAAATGTAAAACCTCGCTACCTCTTGCATGTTTCTTGTCTGATTCTTTATTCAGCCAACAAGAAGCTGGAAACATCTCTGGAAAACAGCCACAGCACCCTAGAAGCCCGGTAACAATTCTGAGTTCTTTTACTTGTTTGTGACTATATAAATAAAATACCTGTGTAAATGGTTTTGGTTTTTAACATTCATCAAAACAAAAACCACAGGTGGTAAGCCCACGTTTCTAAAATGCCATCATTCTGAGCAACCTAAGAAATAAATCACTTCCAGTAGCTGACTCTGTGGTTAACTGGACAGTTTAAAAGGATAATTTTCAAAACAACTATATCAGAATCCATATCTACATCTTTTTACCACATAAATGGTTAGTTCACCTGCAAAATTTCTGAAAAGAAAAATTCTGTCAATACCAACAACCTCCCTACCCAAATAAGCAAACTAGAAAAAAACTGGTTTGCTTGAACTAACTAATCAAGACTTGTTAAAGGGCCATTTTAAAAGATTCTAACAACCATTCCTTTATGGTAAGTTGAAATCTGGGTACTCAAAGGTCATGATTTATGGAATGTCTAAAACTTGGCTCACGGAAATCTACGCAGATGGTTAGAGATATTCACAATTTAGGACCAGCTAGAATAAATGAGTGAACAAACTTGTAATCTAAATTACTGACCTGCATGTTTTTCTTGACCCCAACTCATTCCTGATACAGACTCAATTTTTTCAGTATTTGGGTTGTTTCAGCAGAAGCCAGGAAAGTAACTTTGAGGAAGTCACAATGCTATCATACTATATATTATTTACTTTATTGTAAATATTGGTGAGCAGTGGCCAATAAATAGTTTCATATTTATATTTGTTAACCTGGTTGACAGAATCATATTACAATAGTTACCTTTAATTTGAACTCAAGCTGGGGTAAAACAGAGAGTAGCAAATGACTATCAATATTGTAGAGCTCCAAAATTAAGTCAAAAACATGCTCTGACAAATCGCTGATAGATGTTTTCCCAAGCATCAGAACCTGATTAAAAAACTTTTCAGGAGAAAGAAAACTTGTCATTAGTACAAACATCATAGCTAAAATGAATTTTCTAAAGTCTTAATTATTATTCAATTAAGTTCTTTATTATTTTATTCAAAATCAAACTCCACATATCAAAACATTTTCTAACAGGAGGGAAAATGCTAATATAAATACAAACAGATAAAACATGGAATTCATCTTGTACACAATGAAAGAGATAATCTCCACTGGCTCATCAGTTAATATATCAATAAAGCCCCCACCGTCTAAATATATTTTATTCCCCATTATAATATTCTGTCTTTGATAATTCATTTTAGGTGTTGACTGGATTAAGGGATACTTGGGCAGCTGGTAAACCATTATTTCTGGGTACATCTTCAAGAATGTTTCCATAGGAGACTGAATCCAGCACAAAGTGGGAAGATTGCTCATAATATGGGCAGGAATTATCCAATGGACTGGGGCCCAGACAGAAAAAAAAGACAGAGGAAAGGCCAATTCATTCTATCTTTTTTTGGGGGGTGGGGGGCTGGGGATTGAACTCAGGGCCTTGTGCTTGCAAGGCAAGCACTCTAACCACTGAGCTATAAATCCCCAGCCCCCCTCTCTCCTTTCTAGGGCTGGGGATACCCTGGTTCTCCTGCCCTTGGGTATCAAAACTCCAGGTTCTCCAGACAAAAAGATAAATGAGATTACTACTACCTCAATATCTTGTTACTTCTTGCGAATTCTAAGCAAAAAAATAAATAAATAAATGAACAACAGCTATTCCATCCATAAGTCCAAAAGGGCTGATAAAGGTTTTTTGGGGGGAAGGGGAGGTGTTTGTCTTGAAACAGGATCTAGCTATATAATTAAGGCTGACCTTGAACTCACTATGCACCCACCGTGGGCTGGCCTCAAATTCACTTTGGCTTCCTAAGGGCTGGGATTATAGATATGTACCACCATGCTCAGCAGAGAATTGGTATTGATTTCTAACAATAATAATTTTATATTGCTCCAAGACAATGAAATTCACTAAAAAGTGATTTTATATGTAATTATACAGGTTTAAAATGGGAAAACAGTAAGACTTGTAAGGAACTTAGGGAAAAAGCAATTCTGACTTCTTGGCTAACCCTCAGAGTAAAGGACAAGAAAACAGGTGTAAGAAAATAATGGACAAAAAAAAAAAAAAATGGACAAATTACTAGAAATAAATATATAATTGAGAATGTGCTAGGATCAATGTACTAGTCCCCTGTCCCTAGCCTCTCAGCTTCTGATAAAGGGTGTAACAAGAAATTTCACAGACAAGAACAGCAGGTGTCAGTGATAGGGAAAGGTTTTTACAATGACTTAACTGCAATTGCTTAAAGTGTTTCCTCGGCCCCTTCTTCTTTCTTTAACTTTCATTATAAATAGTTTCACACATACCTCAAAATTGGGAGAAGAACATAACGAACCTAATCATAAGAGTCCAAATAATACCATTTTATTCACTTTTCCTTAATTGCTCCACTCAAATATTTATTACATTCTTATCTGATGCCAGAAAAAGGCATTGAAATAAAGTAAGTGTTCCCCTAAAAAACATCTGGCTTGAATATCGGTTTAAATAAGGACCAAGAGGAGCAGCTCACTTAAGTGTGCTCTCCTAGGTCATGGAACTCATCATTCAGGGACAGGTGAAGCAAGGGAAAGACAAGAGTAACTCAACTCAATCGAGAGCCAAAACTCAAAAAATTGTAAGAACCAGTATTTGGAGTTCTCTGTCAATCCTGGAATAAGATGGATTATAAAACTTGATTCCACAGCTTCTGAAAGTTCACCCTTCAAAACAGTTCCTTTACAAATAAAATTTTATCTGTCCAAATTATCATGTGCCAGAAACAAAAGCAGGAATTTATCAAGATACTATTTCAGAAAACATGTTACTTTTCCGAGTAACATCTTTTCATGGTATCTTTCATATCCTGACTTTAAATTTTTATATACTACAAGAAAAAAATCTCCTCCAATAGACTA
This sequence comes from Hystrix cristata, assembly GCA_004026905.1. Taxonomy (NCBI): domain Eukaryota; kingdom Metazoa; phylum Chordata; class Mammalia; order Rodentia; family Hystricidae; genus Hystrix; species Hystrix cristata. The sequence continues at coordinate 172,858 of PVJO010001186.1, forward strand.
CAGAAGAATACATAAGTAATTATAAAAGAGCTTATTTTTAAAGACAGATTTATACCCTTTACTTGTTTAGAGGTGGGTGAAAGCAGAAAACAGGTAGAAAGAGAAAACAATCAAACAATTCCAGGGACCAACATGAACACTGTATGCTTGACCTGTGATCCAGGAGAACCCATTCATACAAAATACCACGTAAAGAGTACAATTCAACGAAGCTGTGGGAAAAAAAAATAAAACCTACCAGTACAATAAACTTCCATCAGTAAACCTAACACATAAAATAAATTTCTTCTAAAATAAATATGTGACCAATCATAAGTAGTTCTGGGATGATACTGAAAGGGCTCACTCCATTACAATCTTCCCTCCTTCTCAAAAAAGTAAATTTATATATTGTCTCTGCAAGGGATAGCAACAGAAAAGCAACTTTCACCAAATCGCTAGTGCCAGTTATACGTGCCTTCCATTTTTCTAGGTTTTGCTATTCAATCACATGGTCTTGTTGTACAAACTGATTTAATCTCCAAAAGCAATTTCTCTGAATAATGACATGTTCGGTAAGTTTTATCTAATTACATTTAACTCTATCTCTAACATTACAAATAGTTTATCTTTGTAACCAAAATAAGAGCTGTTTTAATTCCTAGGCAAGTTGAAAGAAGTAAATGAACAAACAAGATGAGAGATAAACTTCCAGAAAATATTAACCAAGAATAATTTTAAGAAAGAAAGACAACGCATTACTTATTAAAAACACATTTTAAAAGTATTTATTACTTGCTCAAATGTTGCTTCTAACAGTGTTTAAATTTTTGATTTAACCATTCTTACAAGCAATTACAATTCACTTACATTGGTGATATATGGTTCAATAGCTTGAGCTGTCCTCTTCAGTAAAGCTTTTGCCAAATCATATGCTTGCTTATTTAAATTCTGAAAACACAAATAATATCTATATTATATATCTATGTTTTGTTTTGTCTTGCAGTGCTAGGAATCGAATCCAGGGTCTCATACATGCTAGGTGAGCAGTCACCACTAGGCTACTTCCCTAGCCTAGCACCTCCACAAAAAGCAAAATACACCTATATTCAAAGGCTACTCTTGATGAATGAGAAGCTACTACCTGTAAAAGAAAGCAATGTCACTTTTCTATCTGAAGAAAAACTGGCCTACTAGTTCACATAATCCCTTCCAGGCAAGAATTAAACCCTTTGAAATCTTGTTCATAACATAATGCAAAACACAGAAATGTTTAATAAATATTGACTAGATAAGAGATGTCATTTTAAATCTAATCCCAAATTCAAATTAGATTATTTTAGTACAAATATAGGTTGTTACAAGCCAGGTCCAGGAAAAGCAAAACATCCTAAGAGGATGAACTGGGCTTACTCTAGTGTGGGCAGCAATGGCGAATAGCAGGAGGGGGAAGAAGCATGGTGTTTTAGCCAAAGAAAAGCAGATTTATTCTAGCACATAGGTACATTAGGGACAAAATAAATAGTAAAGCATAAATAAACTACAAAAAAGTGTCTTAAAATGTGTTTCTGAGAGATTCTGATGATGACAGAAAAATCAAAACTCTAAAATGGAGTTACTACTGTGAACTAAGCATATTCTAAAGGACAGGATCAGTGAATATATAACTTCAAATCCATGCTTTACTCACATACTTTAGACCTTCTGGCCTTGGTATTTGTACTGTATTACTTTACTTCTAACTGATGTTTAATATTTACTGTGCCAAATGCTTGTAATCCCAGTACTCAGGAGGCAGAGGCAAGGAGGATTGTCACAAATTCGAGGCCACTGTGGGCTACATAGTGAGTTCAGTGGCAGCACAGACTACTTAATAAGAGCCTTAACTTAAAAAAAAAAAAAAATTTAAAAAATTTTGCTATACAGTGTGCTGCAGCTTTTTTTTTAACTCCTCCTCCAATCTATGGACATTAAATTATGTATGTCTTGAACAAGACTTCCTATGAGTATGAGAAATTTATGTAAGTTCTCTTTACTATTTTTCAATTTAGCTATTTGGTTCTTATTCATATAGTGTCTACAAATTCTACAGACCAGTAACGGTGAACTTTTTAGAGTTTTCAATGATACAAACACCCTACTGCAGCATGCATGCCGTAGGTTCGTCACCACTGCACAGACGAATAAACCTTTGCCAATTAATTACATGTATAACATATCTTAGGCTGTATTTGTCTTTTCACAATGTGTATGCTAAGGATATACAAGTCTTCAACTTTAACAAAATCAAATATATCAGTGTTTTTATATGGTTTATGCCTTCTGTATTTTTTAAATACATTCCAACACTGAGGCTATGAAAATGATTTTTATTTCCAAATAAGATTCTGAATTGTTTTTCAAATTTAGATCTTTATTCCAACTCTAATCTATTTTTACATTCTGTATGAAATAAGAATCTTATTTTCCATATGGATAGTCAAATGCCTTAAAAGCACTGATTAAACAGTCCAGTATTCCCTCTAATGACATATAAAACACTCTCAACGTCTACATAACTATGAAGGCCATTTTTTAAAATTTTCCATTATTTCCATTAAGTTCTTTTGTGCATTTTTGCCTGGTTATAGTCAAGAAAACATATAGAAAAAAATCTTAACACTGTCCCACTTTATTTCAAAATTGTTTGGCTATTATTGACCATTTAGTGTTCTGTGTGAATTTTAGACTCAGTTTGTCAAACTACACACTCTGTCTTGATTAAATAGTATGCCCAAAACTGGCATCATTAGGATACTGAGACTCATTCCACATCAAATCTCTCAACATGTTAAATTTTCTGTTACACCCTTCAGTCAACTAAAATGACTTTCCAAAAAAAAGTCACGTGCAGATTTGTTGAATTTCTAAGTACGTTACGTCTTCATTAAAGCTAAAAGTGAAAACTTTTTGAAGCTGTGCTAACAGACTTTTATACTGACCTTGTATCTAGCAATTTCACTGATTTTTTCCATTTATTCAAAAAAAATGTCGATCCCCAGCACCAAAAAAAAAAAAGTATGTGTATACTCCTTTGCTTTCTGCACAATCATAACAAGTAATCAGTTTTCTTTCATCTTTCAGCTCCTTTTTGTCTTCATTCCAATTAATTTAACCTATTTATGCCAAAGATTGCAATGTTTTAAATTTCTGCATGAAATTCACATGTTACCTACAAAAATTCAAGGAACAAGAATTTGAAGAGAAAAAAATTTTTATTATGTTTCACTGTTATGGGTGTTCCAAAACATGGGACACCAACCAGGTATTGAAGGGTTAAGACTGTAGTATAATGGTGATCAGAAATAGCATATTTGGGTTTTCTCCTGAATAGAAACAAAATTTTTATAATCTTCCTAACTTCAAAGAAAATGGTTCAATATTTCACCATTAAGTATAGTGTCACAGATTGCTTTATTAGCTTAACAAAGTTCCTTTCTATTTCAAAATCGCCAAGAGCTTTCATCACAAATTATATTGAATTTTTCTAGTTTTCTTTTCTATTTACTGAATGACTTCTTTCTCTTTGATCTGTTTCTTCAGACAACTATCTTAGTCTATTCCTAGTGTTTTCTCATGCCAGTCCACCATTTTATGCATAAAATAAAGTCAATTTGGTCATTATCAGTATTATATCACTCTGGAAGCTATGATTATTTTATATCAAGTTTATATGACTACATTCATAAACTACCTCCCTTCTGAGATTGATTTTTGCCAGCTTTTCTTAGGGGGAGTGTACTCAATTCATAAAATGAGTTGTGGGGTATCTTCCCCTTTTCCATAGTCTCAAATTTTGCTGAACATTAGAAGTATTTGCCACCTAACTCATCAACAGAATCCCCCGGGGTTTTTTCATTGTTTGAGTTCTGCTGCTGCTACTACTGCTACTAATGTTTAGGGAAGAAGGATTCTGTTTGTTTTACAGGTAGAGGTTTAAAAAGCCAATTATATTTTTTTATTGGTTAAAGCCAGCCAAAATTTTTTTCTCTAGAAAAATTGGGCAAGTTTTATTTTCTAGGAATTTGTCTTGTCTAATTCAAATATGTTAGTATGAAATATTATTCATGGAATTATAATCTTCATGTGTGCTATTCCTCATTTCATTCTAAAACTGTGTATTGATATCATCTCCCTTTCTGTGATTCAATATACCAGTGTCTGCCAGTTGAATATATTTTTCAAATTACCAATTTGGGGTTTTCACAGAATGTCACTGCATTTTCTATTTTACTCATTTCTGCTCTCTGGTTTGTTCCCTCTTACATACTTTTTTTACCCTGTTAATGTTTTACAACTTCTCAATTTGAACACTTAGCTAGAACATTTAAAAAATATTTAACTTGCATCCACAGATTTTAATATGTAACGTTTCAGTGATCATTTCTATATAGCTGCCATTAAAATTTGTCAAATTATGTTACTGCAGTTTTATGTTTCAAATTTGCAATATTCCTACACATTCTTGGTCTACTTGATTTATAATTACTGGGAAGCATGTTGAAATGATCATAAAACTGTGAATTTGTTTTTTATCTTCAAAATTCCTCCAATTTATACTTTATCTATTTTGCATGTTTATGCATAACAGTTTAAAAATATTCCTAATAACTAAACCTCTTATCAAAGCATTTCTTTATCTAGTAAAAACTACTGTCTCCAATACTAATATAAGCTACTTCAGTTTTCTTTTGATTTACATTTGTCTCACAAGACACTATGCCTGTATTTCAGCTGTTTCTCTTATTACTATCAAACAATTGGATTATCTTCAACTCGATCTTAAAACCTGTCTTATTAAAATAGAAACTGTAAATTTGGGCCATTTATATTTACTGTACTTTTTTTTTGATACAGGGTCTTGCTATGTAGTTCAGTCTGGCCTTAAACTCATGGCAATCTTCCTGCTTCAACCTCCGAGTGCTGGGATGACAGGCGTGCACTACCACTTCCTTTTCTTATAATCCTTAAAATTTTAAGAGGAATATACTTCATTTGAAGTTCAAAGCTAATCAGCACATCTAAATATTCCTGATCGTCAACAAGATCTTATCACTCACCAACACTCAATCTTACATATTATTTTCATCCAGTGGTTCAGGGCCAATTTGCTAATACTCCTTTAATTAATCATTAATTATTACTGTTACTACTTTTGTTTTATATATCAGTCCTTATTAAAAGCACTTTTTTCATCATTATTTGTTGACTAATACTTTAAAATTCAATTTTCTTCACTGTATTCACATAATAGTTCTTTAAAGAAGGACCCATTTATGATTATACACTGAACAAACTAGTTATGGAATTGTAGGTTGGTATTATTTTATCTTAGCATGCTGGGAATGTATTTCCACTATTATCTGGCATCTGTCCATTCAGTGGAGAATTCAGCCATCAGGTCAACCTTCATTTCTTTTTAAAGGCTATACTTTTTCATTCTGAGTGCTTTATATATTATTCCTGTTTTGGTGTTTCTCATTTTCTCGAGGATGTGCCTGGACAGGGATTTATTTTCTGTTTATTCTGCTAATGACACTTTTGCTTTCTAAGCCAAAAAATGTCATGCTTTCCACCAATTCTGGAATATTTAATGTTAATTTTTATTACATATCACCTCCACCACTGAAGATACTGGACCTTATCTTTCATGTTTTTTTCTATCATTACCGGTGTCTGTATAATTTCCTCAGATCCATCTCCCAGCTCTAAAATATTTCTAAACATAATCTAATCAAGATTGTAGTTTCAATGACAATTTTTCATTTGTACTAAGTTTTCCTCCTAAACTTCTCCTTTCATATGTCTAGTTATTGTGGGATTTTTATTTTTATATGTTTAATCCATGTAAGCTTTTTATTTTTAATCCATTTAAGTAAATTTATGATTGTCTTAAAACTTCATTACAAAGCTTTATTCAGTACCATACACATTCACTAAACTACAAAGAGCTGATATTATAGAACAGAAATCGCCTCAGAAAGTCCCAGTCTAAGCTAAACATACTAAGCAGAGGACAGAATTACAAGTATTAGTTTGTGAGAGGACTCCAGCTCCTATGCTCCTATCCTATAATGCTACTTTGTAAAAGTGTCTCTGTACAACAGAACAAAGAAAAACCCTGCACTCAAAAATTGCCTATTAGTGTGCACTGCTGTATTATTTCAGCAGTGCTGGGGATCAAACCCAGGGCCTCACACATACTAGGCAAATGTTCTACCCCAAGCTATACTTTCAGGCCAGAAAATAATGCCCACCCCCTGCCCCACAACAAAGTCTTTTTCATGACAGTGGACTGGACAGATGAACACCTGGGACATCTCTGGTAGTTGGCTGCTGAATGCAAAAACCCAACCTGGATCCATGATCTGCACCTAGAAGGTACCTAGAGATGTTAGCATGAACATGGGCATCCATCAGACAGCTAGACTGGGAATATGATCAGGTGCCCCTTTTGGAAGGGCTACATCTCCTGTTAGAAGTACGATCCTCCTCCACAGATACTCTGTGGTTGAATTCATGACCCTAGTCTTCCCACCTGAGCATACAGGGCACAGAGATTGAGGCATCAAGCCAGATACCCTGGATATCTCCCCTAAAGAAGCTGGAAGTTAGGTCCCCACCTGGTTTCTATAGTTCTTTTAATTAAAAGGATAACAGGGATCCTAACTACATGCAGGCACCAAGATAAGGGAGGTGGCTGAATGGGCCTCAGAAGGCATGCTCTCCCTGCCAGTTTCCCTCTTGTGGTCACCCCAGACAGAGACAAGGCTGGGCTGGGTAGAGGTAAGATGAGATGAGCCACACACAGCTAAACACCAGTGAGAATAACACCAGACAGAAAAGGAATGGAGAGATGGTATGAGCTCACTACCTACAGCATGCCAGCACCAAAGATTTCACTTAATAAATGTATTACCTGAATTTTTGAAATCTAATCTTACTATTTGTACTGTCTGCTTACTTTCAGCACTGGTAAAATTATTTTAAGTTTTGAAATTTTGGATAATGAGGGCATTTTTATTGAAGCATTTATATTAACACTATGTAGCTGTAAACTAAGATTATATTTTGGCAGAAAGTCCTTAAATTTAAACAGATGTTTATACTAGTGACTCCTGTGTGCCAGAAACTAAACCCCTTCTAAACCACAGAACCATATTTCCAACTACTTATAAGACAATCCATCATTTTCAAAAATCAAAACACAATAGAAAAAAATATATAAAAACATCCATTTTATTAACATCACTTAGGCAAGAAACACTGTCATCAACACATCCCTTTGTCTTCCAATTAGTGAAGATTTCTCTTAATTTCACTCACTTTGCTATCACTGTCTTTTAATTAAGGCCCTAACTGGTTCCATCCTCTAACGTACGAAGTCATGTAACTGCACCTAAGTAGCTACTTTTCAAGTTGTTTTCTGAAATATACCTGAAATAGAAAATCAAATACAGATATTTCATTGCATGAATCATTTCTGATTATTTAATGAGTGACTAACTGTAACAAGTCTTATTATTTAAACAGTAAGTATTACTATTAATCAGCACATACTCTAAAACTAAGGTTAAGTTAGGATAAATTGTACGTAGAATGTAAGCACAAATTCTGGATATAAATATTAACAGGATTTAGACACATTTAGTAATATTACTACTCACCTTATGGGCAGGCACCAGATTGACTAAAACTGTATCCAAAAGCTCCTGAGATACTGTATCACCTTCACAAATAATAGAGCTCATGAGGTCAACCATATGCATATGAACTTTCTGATTGTGGCCATTGCTGAAATTCAAAACATATTTCATTTAAAGTATCATAGAGATGTACAGGCCTTAATCATAAGATGATAGTAGCAAAGACTGCACTTTACAAAAATGACAGTAAAATAATAAAATTGTACTTATACATTTAAAGCTTTCCTATATTCCCCAAATCTTACATTATCCAAAATACCTTTCAAACTACACTCCTTAGATTACTTTCTCCCAATTTTAACCAATCTCAGAACCAAAGTGACTAAATCTTCAATTCTGTCTTAGAAAGCCAAATTGTTCTAAAATTCTAGTACATAATTTTAAATACACAAAAGGTTCAAAATGACCATATGCATTTAAGGGGTCAATATATAATTTAAATAAAGGACAAAAAACACAATTTTTACATTGACCTATTCCGCTCTTCTACAAAATTAATTTCATTCCATTCATGTTAAAAACATGTATAAAAACAAACTTAAATAAGTTATAATTCTTAGCCCTCTAATATTTAACAAACCCAGTTTATGTGAATTCAATTGTAAATTAAAAATCCTTTGTCTTTGTATTTTTTTAATGTTATATTCTTAGTAAAATAAACTTACTTTATAACTGAAAATAATGTTCTGTATAGTTGAGTAAAAATTTCATTGCTATCTTCTAGCTCAAAGCATATGTTATATGACTTGACCCAAGCAATGTTCTAAAAATAAAGAGGAGATGGATAAAAGATGAAAGGTAAGTACTTAATTGAAAAATACGCAAGCACAAAAAAAAAAAAAAAGATTAAAATGTCACCTCAAAATAAAATGTATTGCTTACCTCAAGTAAATAAAAATACCTATTGAATTGTGGACTCTTTGTATCCTCTAGTCCCTTTAATTGCCTTGTTATAAACATAAATATATCCTTAAAAGAAAAAGACATAGTACTGTTTAGATTATGAATGGTAAATGGAAGAACACATTAAACTACTAAAGGTAATCCAGCATACATATATGTATATACATCATGATTACATTATAAAGAACCAACAAAGAACTGGATGGATTTCTTAAAGCATAATTTTATAGGAAAAACAGTATATACCAGTGATAGTGAACCTGTTAGAGATCAAGTACCCAAAATACAACCTAAAACCCATTTATTTATCGATGTCAACACGGCAATTAAACTTGAATATCCAGTGCTCGGCTGCTGGGGTGAAGCTGGGGCAACTTGGCTTGCACACTGCCAGAGAGGGCTCTGCCAGTCCACTGTGGCAGGCATGTCATAGGTTTACCACTACTGCAATATATCTTACTATCCTTCATAAAATAATATTAAATCATTTATGTGATCTTAAAGTAGGGAAACAAGGTCTTAGAGCAAGTCAAATAAATAGGCCTGAAAGCCAAGTCAACTAAAATTTATACTACACTCACAATAAAAAAATGTTGCAATAACTGAGAGCTGATCAGGTTTACTAGAACAGCAAAACTCATGGTCATTACATAGCAAAAGCAGAGTTTAAAACGTTCACAACAGGTGCGTAATCTCTATATCTCACTGACTGGTGGCTTGAACCACCAAGTGGTACAACCATGACTGTCATATCAGGTGGTTTTTTATTACTTTTCCTAGTAAAAAGACGAATAAAAGTGATCAGATCCATCTGCACCACTAGTAGTACAGGCTGCTGATGGGACAGTCATGCACGTACCACCAGTGGTCCAAGTCAGCAGAGAATGTGTTAAGAAATTTAAAATTCCAAAATAAAATTGCCAAGTGAGCAAGGCATGGTAACCCATGCCTAGAATCCCAGCTACTCAGGATGCTGAGGCAGAAAGATCTCAAGTTCAAAGGCAGCCTGGGCTACTTAGTAGATCCTGTCATAAAACAAAGTAAAAAAATAAAATGAGTGAAGAGGTAGCTCAGTGACACAGCAGTTATGTAGCATGCCAAGAAGCCCTGAGCTCAACACCCAGTACCACGAAGGTTACCAAGTGACAAGATCAGATTGTGCACAGAAGCTTAGAAATTTATAAAAGATCCTTAAAAGTCAACTTGTCAAGATTCCTATCTAATCACTGCAAGTACCTACCTTCTCCTCCCTACCGCCACCACCACTTCTCAGTCTATCCCTCTCTAATTCTGATTTATCGCTATATCCCCATTTGTATGTAAGTGAGTGGAAACAGGTTCAGTGTCACTTTGAGTAAGTTTTCATTAAAATGAGTTTTATGAAAAATAGAGTGATGTTTCTAGAAAGTTCTTTAAAGGCTTAAAATTATAAAAGCTAATTCTACAAAGGAAGCATGTTATCAATCAATACAAGGAAAAAAAGTTGCCCTGTAAGTAAGACAAATAAGCATTTTTAAAAAGGAAGAAACAGACTATGCAAATGCTGAGTGGATTTTCTAGTAAAATACTATCAGAAGTACACCATTAAAAAACTTACTTTGGGGGCTGGGGATTTAGCTCAGTGGTTAGAGCGCTTGCCTTGCAAGCACAAGGCCCTGAGTTCAATCCCCAGCACCAAAAAACAAAAAAAAGAAAGAAAAGAAAAACAAAACAAAACAAACAAAAAAAAAACCTTACTTTGATAGTAATAATGAAAAAAACATGTTCTCCATAAATGAACTTTTCTGAGACTCTCTAAAAGAGAATAGCAGCCATAACGGCTCTAACTGGAGAAAGACAACAGCCAACTCATTTATAACCTCTCTAACAATTACTGACCTGAAAATGAGCCAGGTATTCAAAATGTTTGCTGATGACAATAACAAATTTATAGCAGAAAGAAAGATGAGGACTAAGATGACATAATTTTCTAACATACATATGTAACACTATCACAGGCAAAGAAGAATATGAACTTGATGCTAATGAAAACAGATTAGAAAGTATCCTTTTAAAAATCAGTAATTTGGGGCTTGGGGATTTAGCTTAGTGGTAGAGCACTTGCCTAGCAAGTGCAAGGCCCTGAGTTCAATCCCAGCGCCGCCCCCCTGCCAAAATCAGTAATTTTAAAGTACTAACCCCACCCAAAGGGGCAAGCTTTAAATTTTCAGCTAGCTAACCCACAAAAACCCTAATTTAAACTCAGCTCCTCAATATTCTTCTCAAATTGTCCTTTTATAGAGAACAAATCTGTATTTTTTTTGGTCTTTTCTTACTTTAGTCTTTTTTGGTACCAGGAATCGAACCCAGGCCCTCGTGCTTGCCAGGCAGGCACTGCGCCACTGAGCCACATCCTGGCCCACAAATCTGTATTTCATTACCCCAAAACCTTGACATAAGTCATCAATTACTAGCTACTCAGAATAAACTGAGAAATCCACAGGAGAGGTAAGTAAGTTGTATAGTAGCAGTCTTAAGCAATGCTTCCTCTCCATGAGAATGCCAACAAGACACTTGGTGAGGAAGAGTCACAGCTTACACCAAACAAATAATATTTCCTTAAACCAATTAAATATTTCCAAATCAAAAATTCACAATTAGAAACCAATTTATATACCTGGAAACCCCAACTATACGACCAATTAATGTTATCTATATAAATCTCTGATCATTCTCAAATCTTAGAATTCAGTTCAACTTTTTTTTTTTCCCAAGAGTTCAAATGGGGCTATTTATTATAGATAAGGTTGCAGTTTTCCCTAGGTTATAGTTTTACATCCAGTTCCATAACATATTTAGAGCTTTTTTGGAAAAGAAAATTAGTGTGACATTGGCTTTTTTTTTTTTTATTTTAAACCAA